>JAODAL010054118.1:0-24834 GCA_025379985.1 Phyllomedusa bahiana | reverse complement strand
CCCCATAGTGACTCAGCCCAAAAAATTTTAAACCCTAAATTGTGAAATTTGTGTCCAGCCCTGGCCCTTTTTGACATACTTAACCTCACAGAAATCACCTTTTTTAAAATCTGATTTTTTAGAAAAAATTTGAAGCTCTCCTGTTGCCCTAACGGTGAGAGCCAGTGCTCCCGTCAGCCATCTGTTACACGGAGGTCCAGCTGCCAGGGCCAGACTTACAGTGGGTGCGGTGAGAGCCCAGGCAAAGTCTGTCATCTATTAACCCACGGAGGTCCAGCTGCCAGGCCAGACTAAGTGGGTGCGTGAGACCCCGCTGATCTGTCATCTTTTAAACAGAGGTTCAGCTGCCAGGGCCGAATTACAGTGGGTGCGGTGAGAGCCAGGCTGGCGTCCGTCATCTTTTTAACACGGTAAAATGCCCTTATGACGCGGGCAACGAAAACAGTGTGCTGAAGCAGAGTGCAAAGCGGAAGTGTGGGGTAGACCTCCAGCCTTCCTCAGTACACAGTCAAGACCTGGGTGCGCTTGCCCCTCCTTTATGAGTGGGGGCCCAATTGAGCTTCATTTGGGAAATTTAACTGGTGGTTAAGCCCCTGTTCCCACCCAGGTGCCCTTTTTTTGGCATTTTTTTCATTTTTACTCAGTGCTGGAGGAAATTGTCTCTGTTCTTTGTTCTCTGTCCGTGCTCCATACCCCATGTCCTCTAAATAAAACCTACATCTGGTCAAGTTCTGTACCCCCTTGTACATTCAGAGGAATTTTTTTACCAGCTTTTTGTACATGCAAGTTTTTTAGTGTTTAATTCTAGAAAACACTTTTTTTTAAATAGGATGGAAAATCCCCCATGTCTTTGTTTCTCTTTTTTTATTTTTATTAATTGGGTTGTCTCAATACAGGATTTGCAAGCTTTTTTAAGATTTGCAAAAACAAGTCATTTTGCAATATGTGTCCTTTAAACGTGTCCTACCTATTCCTGTTTTGACAGCACATCACCCTTGAGCCATTTCTTGACAATTGTGAAGAACAAAGTCTGTTAGAAACCCCAATTTTTTTAAATAGGGGAAAGTGTTAGCTCATTTCCCCAAAAAAGCCCCCCAAAAAATTCAACATGAAACCTGAGCCACTTTGACAATTTGAAGAACAAAAAGTCTGTTTTGAAACCACATTTTTTTATAATAGGACCTGTAGTATAGCTGCATTCACACAAAATGCCCCCAAAAATTCAAAAAATGACCCTTGAGCCGCTTTTGGGCCCAAATTGTGAAAAAACAAATGTCTGTTAGAAACAACATTTTTTATAATAGGACCTGAGTATTGCTGCATTTCAAAGCAGCATGACCCAAAAATTATAAAAAAATTTACTTCTCAGCCATTTTTGGGAAATCAAATTTTTTGTGTAAGGACAAATATGTTTTACCCAATGCCCAAAAATTAAAAATGATCTACATTTTGTAGGGAATAGGACTGTCAAAGGTATTATAGCTTATCTCAAGCAAAATGACCCCAAAAAATTATAAATATGACTTCTCAGCCACTTTTAAAAATTGATGGGAGAAATGCCCCCTTAGAAGCCACATTTTGTTCAAAGGACCATGATTATAGCTGTATCTCACAGCAACATGACCTTTAAAACCATTGACAATGCGAAAACTTCTAAAGATAAAGTGAGTATTTTGATTTCGGTGTTGTCATGAAAACCCTTTCTGTCCCTTTTACAGTCCCTCACAGCAAAACCAGCTAAATGAACTGTTGGGAAATGAGAATAAAAATTGCAGTAAGGAAATGGTCATTATAAAAAAAAGTTTTCAAGAGGGACCATTTCTGGTTTGAAGTGGAATGTGAAGTAGACGGCAAACTAATCGGTGACTCGGCAATTGGGGCCACAATCATCATCGAGATCCTTGCCTGATTAATCTTGTTGTAAAAGTCAAACGATACATTATCTGTGGAAAAAGCCGGATGCGTTTGTCTTTAATTGACTCCTCCCAGCTGTGCTGTAGGTCGCTCAGATTGACGCTGGTGATGGGCAGTTCAACACCTCTATGGCGTGTGCGGACGCCGAGCTCTGGGCCCATTGTCCATTTGGAGATTACCCAGATTCTATCAGGTCCGGAACACATAACAAACAAACTATCGGTGTGAGACGCAGACAGTCGTGCACCATGATCTTATGATGGTGCGTTGGTGAGGGTGGTAATTAAAGATTGCAGAGGTCACCATTAGGCTTTCTGCCCACCTTGCTGCTGCTGCATACGGCTACTTGTACTCTAACTGCTGTCACATCGCTGTTGTTTTGTTTCCACCGTGACATTTGAGGAACGTGATGAACAGATGCAACAGATGTCGCCAGATGTTCAATCTCGCAGGTCTCCTATTCCTGCATTTTACTCTTTTTGGGCGGGTGGAAGGAAAGTTGCTGAGTTTTGGTTTTGTACCGGGGATAAGGAGGGTGGCCACCACAGTAATGTTGTTCTTTTGATGGCCTTAATGCGAGGATCAGTGTTGGAGGAAATGGAGCATCCAAGCAATCATTGTGAGAGATGTGAGCTTGATTTCCAAAGCCTCGGGGGTCGAGGGGCACTAGCAAATGATCTTCCTCATCTTCCTCCGTCCCTCAAATTCGCGCACAACCTCTTTCAAGGCGAGGACGCGGTAACATCGGTGTCCAGGGAATACCGCTCTCAACTCCTCCTCCTCCGCTTCTCCGGCACAGCTTAAACACAGCCCTGGACTTGCCTCAGATGAGAACTGAGAGCTGATGCTCTCTGCACTAGCCCTGGACCCCGAACACTGCCTAGATGAAGACCGATAAATTGTGAAAACTGTCGTGCCTTGTGGTTTCGACGGAGAGAAACGGCTCCCACCCCGTGTATATGCATCTGTGTCCCGGCTGTTTCCTCCTACACAAGTCTACAAAACCCGCTGGCAGGACTGTTGTTTCAGAGTGTCCAATGATCGTTCCAGAAATAAGTTCACCACAATGCTTCATGCTGACATTGGGCATTGTCCCGCACTGACCATCTTTGGTGGGCTCTTCAAATCTGGCAAGGATGGTGCAGAAGCTCTTTCTCCTGCCTCCACTCGCGGTGGCTCAACACCCCGAGGTCGCACCGCTGCTTGTCAGGCATGTGTCACTTCGTACTGCGTAATGGCTTGCGCTGCTGCCACATATCGCTGGCAGCATGTGGAGGTGGAATTCCAGCATGTTGCCACGTCAACAAAAAAAAAAATTGAAAGGGACGGTTGACGGGGATGCCGAGCTGATGCTGCAACGCAGCCTAGGCGGGATGAAAGCAGGTGGGCAAACGACGGAAGTGCGAACTCAGACCTCAAAGCCTTCTTTTAGCAGGTCAGTCCAGGACCCGGGTAGCTTCTTTATATTATTTATGGACGTCAAGGTTCATGACATGTGCCAGGCAAGGATGTGCTCCAGTCCTACCGATCTTAAGGGCGGGCAGCAGATTTCACCCGTTATCGCACAACCACTGGCCCAGGCACAAAGGTTCTTGTCACCCTGCATCGCTCAGGGTCTCGTTGCGGAGAGCCGTCACGCTCCTGGACCTGTGTGTGGACGGTCCTCCAAGGACAGAATTATTTCAACAACGGCCTGGTTTCTCTGGGCACGTGATGCCACAGAGGACCTGGGGGCGGAAAGAGCCCTGCACCATCCTGCGGTTTTAAAGACGCGTTGTTTGCGTCCGAGCTGAGAGCCACCATCACCCCCAGAGACATCTACCCATCATCACACAGTGAGCTTTCCAGAGATATAGCGGCCTTGGGCGTGTTTCTAATCCCTGTGTTCACGGTGGGTCAGATGGACTTTTCGGGACAACAAATGCAGACAAACCGCGCTTGAATTTTAGATGACACGTGGCTGGCCAGGGCAGGGACGGCTTTAGCTGGAAAGGAAATGCCTGCTCGGCATTGGTATTGGGGGCAGGCAAGGGCCATGACGTGGCGGAACCCATCTGTGTCCACCCAGACGGAAAGGCAACTTTCCAAAGCCAAAAGCCTGGTAATAATGCCGACATTCAGGTTTTGGCTTGGGATGGTTTGGGGTTTTAAAGTGTTTACTTCTCTGCTCCAAACCTGGGAAGACAGAAGGCTGGCTGCTAGACTGGCCGCTGTACGGCGTGCAGGTCGTCAAACTGGCGGGAGGAGAATGGGTAAGGAGGTAGATGGGTCTATGGTGGTACTCGGGCGACGGTGGAGGCTTGAAGCGGAGGCTGATCCTGATCATGACTCTGAGAGTCATGGGCAGCTGAGGAACGCTTGGTGGTGGCGGAGGAGGAGGCGGAGACAGAAGGTGTGTGACAGTGGTGGAAGCCGGCGTCGGTCTGCTTGTTTGGCAAGTGTTGCCTCCATTTCAATCATGCATTCGCTCTGCATGTGACCTTAGACTTGTTGGTAGTGGTTTTATACACTTAGATTCTTGCTCTACTTATGCGTTTAACGGCAAAGCGGCATTATGACCATCGTGGGTGAATCTGATGCTTGCTCAACGAAGGACCAGGGCTTGAGATGTCCTGGACTTTTTGACGGGCGATATAAGCGAGGAGGGGGTTCCGCTGACGTGGCTAGCGGAAATCTATAAGCGGCTTCTGCGACCGCCGCCCTCTCCCTATTTTGAGGCCGGGACCGTATTGACACTTACCATCGTCTTCCTCCTGTCAGTGATGAAGCGCTCGCAAGCAAATTCTGCTGAAAACACCACGTTGGAACCGCAATGTGTCATCTCATCATAAACACAGGTAGAGTCGCCGGCCTGACATTCGGCAATCCAGGAGCGGCGGGCTAACAGCACGTGGCACTGCAAAGGCGTTTGCCGAAGCCTGGGATAATTTTGCCGATTGCCGGCTTCTTTTCTCTCTGATGGCGATGAGTAACTGGGGGTCAGAGCAGACAAAATATCCGATTTGGCCTATTGATCTTTTTAACATGCCTTCTGACCCACAACATTTTGTCATCAAAGAGGTCTTTCAGAAAATGGATATCCACAGTGGTGGGTACACGAGTTTACAATTGGGCTGCCTTTGCTTCTTGTTGGACGGATGCTGATAATCGCTGATGGACGCCGACATTTGTGGCCCTCGAGATGGCTGAGGACGAGGGGTAAGACGTGTGTGATGCAGGTGCATGAACCACGGAAGAACAGATTGGCGACGCTGTTCGTTACTGAGATTAACAGGGCCCCGGACCCAGCGATGTACTGGCCTGACCGGTCCTGGCAAAAACCCCACTGACGATCCGCTGGCATGCGTGTTGTCGCCAGCATGGAAGGAGCACCTTCTCTCGTACCTCTTCTCTGTACCTTACCCCCTCTTTGCTCCTTACCACCTGAATTTCGCTCCATGTCAGAAAGATAAAAATTTGCGAAGGTATGAAGGTGTTTTGAAAAGTCTCTTATGAAAGACGGCAAATCACCAGCTATTCTCAAATCCTCAATTCATAAAACAAAATTGCTGGATTCAAATTTAAGTGCAAGGTACCTTTATCAACAAAGCTTGACTGACCAAAAAGTGAAAAAACACTATTGAAATGTATACGGATAAATAAAAGGTATTTTTGGCACCTATCAAGACACCTGTGGTGGACTTCAAAATTGCTGGATTTCAAATTTTACTGCGAAGGTGGCTTTGGAAAAAGCTGGCTGCGCCAAGTGAAAAAAACACGTTTATCTGAAATGTATACGGATAATAAAAGGTATTTTTTTGGCTCTATCAATACACCGGTGGTGACTACAAATTGCTGGATTCAAAATTTAACTGCAAGGTACTCTATCAACAAAGTTGATGACCAAAAGTGAAAAAAAAAAGTTATCTGAAATGTATACGGATAATAAGGTTATTTTTGGGAACTATCAATACACCTGTGGTGACTACAATATTGCTGATTTCAATTTTAACTGCAAGGTGGCTCTCATGAAACAAGCTGGCCTGGCCCCAAAGTGAAAAAAAACCCCCCACGTTCTGAAATGAATATGGATAATTTACTGTATTTTTGGACATATCAATAAACTGTGGTGACTACAAAATTGCTGGATTAAAAATTTTAAGTGCAGGTCCTCTATCAACTAAGCTTGACTGACATAAGTGAAAAAACACGTTCTGAAATGGTTTCGGATATAACGGTATTTTTGGCACCTATCAATTCACCGGGGTGACTTACAAAATTGCTGGATTCAAATTTAATGCAAGGTGGCTTTATGAACACAAGCTGGCCTGCGCCAAAGTGAAAAAAAACACGTATCTGAAATGTTTACGGATAATAGAAGGTATTTTTTGGCACCTATCAATAACCTGTGGTGACTACCAAAATTGCTGATTCAATTTTATCTGCAAGGGTTGGCTCTTGAACAAAGGATGGCCTGCGCCAAAGTGAAAAAAACACACGTATTGAAATGTATACGGATAATAAAAGTATTTTGGCACCTATATTCACTGTGGTGATCTACATATTGCTGGATTCAAATTTAACTGCAAGAGGTACCTTATCAACAAAGCTTGACTGACCAAAAGTGGAAAAAAACACGTATATGAAATGTTACGGATAATAAAAGGTATTTTTGGCACCTATCAATAAACACCTGTGTGATACAAAATTGCGCGGCTTCAAATTTTAACTGAAGGTGGCTCATATGAACAAAGATGGGCCTGCGCCCAAGTGAAAAAAAACACGTTCTGAAATGAATTTGGATAATAATACTGTATTTTTGGCACATATCATTACAACTGTGGTGACTACAAATTGTTGGATTAAAATTTAAGTGCAAGGTCCTCTTAAACAAGCTTGCTGCCAAAGTGAAAAAACACGTATCTGAAATGTATACGGATAATAAACGGTTATTTTGGCACTATCAATACAATGTGGTGACGACAAAATTGCTCTGGATCCTTCAATTTAACTGCATGTTGCTTTATGAAAACAGCTGGCCTGCGCAAATTGTGAAAAAAAACACGTATCTGAAATGTATACGGATTAATAGAAGGTATTTTTGGCACCTATTCAATACACCTGTGGTGGACTACCAAATTGCTGGGATTCAAATTTAACTGCAAGGTGGCTCTATGAACAAAGTGGCCTGCGCAAAGTGAAAAAAACACGTATCGAAATGTATAGGATATAAAAGGTATTGTTTGCGCACCTATCATTACACCCTGTGGTGACTACAAAATTGCTGGATTCAAATTAAGTGCAGGGTACCTTATCAACAAAAGCTTGATGACCAAAAGTGAAAAAAACACTATTCGAAATGTATACGGATAATATAAACGGTATTTTTGGCATACCTATCAATAGAATGTGGTGACTACAAAATTGTCTGGATTCAATTTAACTGCAAGGTGGCTCTGAAATGAAAACAAAGCTGCCGGCACCAAAGATGTAAAAACACGTATCTGAAATGTTTAGGTTAATAAAAGGTATTTTTTTGGCACCTCATCAATAACTGTGATGACTACAAAATTGACTGGATTCAAATTTAAGTGCCAAGGTTCCTCTATCTATCAAAGCTGGATGACCACAAAAGTGAAAAAACCACGTACTGAAATGTATACGAATAATAAAAGTTATTTTTGGACTATCAATTTCACCTGTGGTGACTACAAATTGCTGGATTCAAAATTTAACTGCAAGGTGGCTCTATGAACCAAAGCTGGCATGCGCCAAGTGAAAAAACAATTCTGAAATGTATACGGATAATAAAAAGGTATTTTGGCTCTTATCAATACACCTGTGGTGCTAACAAAATTGCGGGATTTATATTTAAGTGCATAGGTACCTCTATGAACACATGCTGTGAGATAGGCCTGCGCCAATAGTGAAAAAAAAACACGTATCTGATATGTATACGGATAAATAAAAGGTATTTTTGGGCACCTATCAATTCTAACCTGTGGTGACTACAACATTGCTGGATTCAATTTAAGTCAAGGTACCTCTATCATCAAAGCTTGACTGACCAAAAGTGAAAAAAAAATATATGAAATAGTATCTGGATAATAAAAATGGAGTTTTGCACCTAGCAAATAGACCTGCAGTTACTAGAAAAGATCTGTATCCTTATATAAGTTCAGGCTGGCCAACATCCAAGTCATTTTTCAACAGTACTACTGTTAAATAATAAAGCTATTGCATGCAATGTCTATCACTAATGTCGGGTGCACAAGTATCAGTATCCTTTAAAGAGCTTGTTGTGTTCGCCCGCGGGCTGCCCCCCCCCCACCTCCGCTCCCTTCGGGACTTTACAGCGGTAGATGCTCCTTTTAAAATTCCTCAGCCTAACTACCTAAAATATGAAATCTTGTTACTAAGTCTCTAAGGTGCACAGCTAAAAGTTTAGCTGTCTCTGTGAACATATTAGAATATTCGCCTGAGCTGTTTGCACAGAGGCAGAGCGCACGTCCTACTCCTTTGAGATATGACCACACACTGATCATGACAGGAAGGGCTGTTCTATGTAAAACGGAAGGAGAGGTCATGTGATTTTTCAAGCCAGTCGCAACATAACATCCTAGTCATGGAGTAGCACACCCTGCTCAACCGGCGTCTATTCTCTAAAGCTGATTTGCTGCCGCCAAACTGACAGGAAGCGCAAAATGGAGCGATATTAATAGATTATGCACAGATTTTAACCTAAAATTATCGCCGTCGATCTAAAAAATTCTGATCAACTAAAAACCCATGACCGATTTCAACTTTGTCAATAATATCGATCAACACTATTAATTGACAAAAACCCAAGGACTGTTATTAGTATTTTTATTATTATTATTTAATTTTTTAAAGGCGCATTTGATCCAGGGCGCTGTACAATCGAGGGGTTACATACAATACATTAGTCAACGGAGAGTACAAAGATAAATGACATTGACAATTGGCTACGACAGAGGGATGAGAGGACCCTCCCGCGAGGGGCTTACATCTACAAGAGGGGAAAGAGGGACAGGAGGTGGGAGGCAGGACATGTTATGAGGGGGAAGTTGTGACAAGTTTATGTGAAGGTTGAGGCATGCCTTGAAAGAAATGGGTTTTCAGGTACTGTTTTTTAAGTTGGTGAGAGTGGTATCAATGATATCACTATAAAAAGATCAAATAATACCGTCACATCATACCACATATCACTACCACATAGTGACTGAATAATACCTCCACATCATGACAACATATCAACACCACATAGTGACTGAATAATACCACATATCTCTTACACATAACCACTACTACATAGTGACTGAATAATACCACCACATCATACCACATATCACTACCACATAGTGACTGAATAATACCTCAACACCATGACCATATATCACCACCAGATCGTGACTGAATAATATCTTTACACCATGACTACATATCACTACCACATAGTGACTGAATAATACCTCCACAAGTGACTAAATAGTACCATCACACCATGACTACATATCACCACCACATAGTGACTGAATAATACCTTCACAACATGACCAGATAACACCACTACATAGTGATTGAATAATACAACCACACCATGAGCACATATCACCACTACATAGTGACTAATTAATACTACAATACCATGGGGGACGTGGCCTGGTGCTTCTAGATGGCAGACGTGTGAAAGAAGAGCTCTGCATCAGTGGTGACGTAAATCGGCTCAACTAAACCCTCAGTGACAAAAGCCGGAACCTACAGCTACTCTAGTGCGGACTGAAGGTACCTGATCTCAGGAGGGGAGTTTCGTGGCTCCCTGTTACCCCGAAGCGTTGAGTTATCGGAGGAGTGGAGTCTCAGCTGCAGGCACGCCGCTGCGCATTCTGCTGTGCAGCCTCTCCAGACCTGCAAATAAATACAGCGGAGCTGTCCCGCTCACCTTGCTGGCATACTGTCAGGACTCTAACACAGCGGGCTCTCTGATAGTCAGCACCGAGGCTGAGTTCACTATCCTTGCAGCTGCCAGGTGGTGAGTACTGGAGTCCCCCCCCCCCCCCCGCCGGATACGCGCGGCACCCATACTCACAAGCGAGCTGCTTGTGCCTCTCTCCCCTGGCTGGCAGTGCCGTTGTTAAGCCTGGCTATGTTACAGGTCAGCTCCCAGTGAGGGAGTGAATGAGTCTCTATTTACACAGCCCTGTCTCTGCACTGCTATAAGAGACCTATCATTGCCAAATAACGCTGGGCTCTGCGTTTCTCTAATTTAGAGTCAGCAACCGCATTGCAAAACCCCGCGAACTCTTCCCGCCGCAGCAAGACACTCAGGAAGAAGCCATTCTACCTGCACTCTCACTGCATGCTGGCAGTTTTCATCCACCTCTCAGCCTCAGTTTCACTGGAGCCATACAGGGATCTCCTAGAATCCTATTGTTATAGATAAAAGATAACAAGCTCAGTTGTACCTATATAAGTATCTGCCCCTGATTACATAGTGGTGTCAGTTTGAATTATTGTACTTTAAGCTCAGCAGGTGCAGTACAGACAGTTAACAGTCATTAATATCCCCCTACGGGCTTTACATCTTGCCTTATTGTGGTCATATCACCTGGCGCAGACCTATTGCACTTCAATTTTTTGCTGGGATGACTCACCCCTGTGGAGATAATCCGCACAGGAAAAAAAAAAACACCTCTTTCATTTCCGCAGCTAAAAATCTCAACTGTCTACATAGAATTCTTTTCGACTGTGAACCCACACAATGGGTGGCACTTCCAAAGAAAATCAGCCAAAAAAAACCTGCTAAACTCACCGAGTTCTTCCAACAGCCACACTCGCAATCTAGAGTGCTCAGAGGAGCTCTAAGTCTCCCCCCTTCATCGCCCACCCCATCTCATGCTGAATCTCTGGACTCTGAACTACAAGACTGCTCTGGGAAGTCTATTTCCACTGAGGCCACCTTACGCCAATTATTCTCTTCCTTTAGACAGCACCTCCAAAATGACTTCAAACAAATGATGAATGATTTTAGGGGAGATATTCAGTCTTTAGTCTCCAGAACAGACCATATTGAAAAAAAAATGGCTGAATTTGCAACATCGCACAATCTCCTCATCGATTCCCACTCTGCTCTGAAAGATGAAGCACAGAGACTATCCTCTAAAGTGCTAGACCTAGAAGATAGGTCCCGCAGATCCAACATCCGCATACGGGGTATCCCCGAATCAGTTACATCCGAAATGTTACTTCCTTTCATACAAGACCTCATAGCCATTGAGCTCCCAGGAGCCACAACCCTGGATCTCACGGTTGACCGGATACACAGGCTTCCCAAACCTAAACACATTCTACCCTCGCTTCCACGAGATGTGATTGCGAAGATCCATTTTTATCGCACCAACGACAATCTCCTCAGAGCCCTTCATAAAGGAGTTCTCCTGCCAGACAGGTTTAAGGATCTCTCCATTTTCCCAGACCTTTCGGCAGGCAGATGCTCCGATGTAAAGAATTTGCACCGTTTACTAAGATTCTCCGAGATCACAACATACCATACCACTGGGGGTTTCCAGTCAAACTGATTATCTCTAATAAAAATAGCGCTATTATCTGCACTGTCCCCAACATGGTCCGGGATGTGTTGATGGAATGGGGACTCATCACTACTCCAACTAACACTCCTCTACGAAAAGGAAAAGACAAACCAAGCCTTATTTCTCCACTCTGGTCTGAGAACATGGTAGAAGACATCAAGTTCCAGATGTTTGATGCGCTGTCAGATAACCTTCACTCGTTTCTATGCCACCACTGGGAGCTTATCCCAAACTGACTGTTATAGTTTCACTCAGTCAGCTGTTTGATCACCTTTAGGTAGCCATACACGAGACTCTCCCCCACAACACTTGTTCCCAATTCAGTGGGAATAGTCTCAGTTTCTCGGTTGACCTATACTGTTTTGTCAGTTATGTTTACTGTTAGAATTGACCTATCTTGGGTTTTTGTCATGCTTGTATACCGTACTCTTTACTGTACTAAGTACATAATGTGTTTTATGCCTGTAACGATGGTCACTACAGTTACTCAACTAGCTAACTAACTATCATCATGGGGATTAAATTCCTGTCCCTTAACGCTAATGGTCTTAATTTCTCATTTAAGAGGTCCCTTTTCTGGAGGAGGTGGTGCAGTCAAGAGCTGATGTGCTCTGTGTGCAGGAGACACATTTAAAAACAGGTGACTCCTGCAGGCTGAGTCATAAAAGGTTCCCTGCCTCATACTTTTCCTGCTTGGAAACAAAAAAAGTGGGAGTGGCTATATTCATAAAAGACACTTTGGCTTTTACATTAATAAGATCTGAATCCGATCCCAAAGGTCGATATGTAATCCTCCAATGCACTCTGGACTCTGTCATGTTTACAATTGTGGCCATTTATGCTCCCAAAAAAACACTCCAATTCTTTGGGGCTTGTGAACAGCTCAATGGCTGAACAAACATGAACCCAGTAGCTAGCAACTTTGCCATTTATGCTGACTGGGAAAAAGATCACATGTGCAGCTAATTGCTAGAGCAAGATGGAAAACTGCACACCAACTTTAACACCTATTCACGCCAGCATGCAGAAAAGCCACAGTATAATGCATGGGGAGATTGCACAGATGCAAAGTAACCAATAGAACAATCACTCATACAACCTCAGGGCATGAGGGAGGTGGTTGCCAGTACTACAATTGCATATAATAAGGCGATATACACTCACCGGCCACTTTATTAGGTACACCTGTCCAACTGCTCGTTAACACTTAATTTCTAATCAGCCAATCATATGGCGGCAACTCAGTGCATTTAGGCATGTAGACATGGTCAAGACAATCTCCTGCAGTTCAAACCGAGCATCAGTATGGGGAAGAAATGTGATTTGAGTGCCTTTGAACGTGGCATGGTTGTTGGTGCCAGAAGGTCTGTTCTGATTATTTCAGAAACTGCTGATCTCCTGGGATTTTCACGCACGAGAATGGTCCGAAAAAGAAAAAACATCCAGTGAGCGGCAGTCCTGTGGGCGGAAATGCCTTGTTGATTCCATAGGTCAAGGAGAATGGGCAACTGGTTCGAGCTGATAGAAAGGCAACAGTGACTCAAATAGCCACCTGTTACAAACCAAGGTAGGCAGAAGAGCATCTCTGAACGCACAGTACGGTGAACTTTGAGGCAGATGGGCTACAGCAGCAGAAGACCACACCGGGTGCCACTCCTTTCAGCTAAGAACAGGAAACTGAGGCTCCAATTGCCCAAGCTCATCGAAATTGGACAGTAGAAGATTGGAAAAACGTTGCCTGGTCTGATGAGTCTCGATTTCTGCTGCGACATTCGGATGGTAGGGTCAGAATTTGGCGTCAACAACATGAAAGCATGGATCCATCCTGCCTTGTATCAACGGTTCAGGCGGGTGGTGGTGGTGTCATGGTGTGGGGAATATTTTCTTGGCACTCTTTGGGCCCCTTGGTACCAATTGAGCATCGTTGCAACGCCACAGCCTACCTGAGTATTGTTGCTGACCATGTCCATCCCTTTATGACCACAAATTACCCAACATCTGATGGCTACTTTCAGCAGGATAATGCGCCATGTCATAAAGCTGGAATCATATCAGACTGGTTTCTTGAACATGACAATGAGTTCACTGTACTCAAATGGCCTCCACAGTCACCAGATCTCAATCCAATAGAGCATCTTTGGGATGTGGTGGAACGGGAGATTCGCATCATGGATGTGCAGCCGACAAATCTGCGGCAACTGTGTGATGCCATCATGTCAATATGGACCAAAATCTCTAAGGAATGCTTCCAGTACCTTGTTGAATCTATGCCATGAAGAATTGAGGCAGTTCTGAAGGCAAAAGGGGGTCCAACCCGTTACTAGCATGGTGTACCTAATAAAGTGGCCGGTGAGTGTAAAAGTGTGCCATAAATATAGATATGTGTGGTACACAATGCTTGAGCTTGTGTCATGGGGCCCCATTACCAACTAATACCTCATATTTAATATTTTTCCAGTATGCCCTTTTTTATTTGCCCAACAGTGCTGGGGAGCAGAGTGTGCCAGTGTTGTGTTGGACACTTAGAAAATGCTGGGCAGCCCGCCTGGTCTAATAGTATAGGTGTCACTAATAGGTTGTAAGCCAGCATTGTGTACCACACATATCTATATTTATGGCACACTTTTGTATCGCCTTATTATATGCAATTGTAGTACCGGCAACCACCTCCCTCATGCCCTGAGGTTGTATGAGTGATTGTTCTATTGGTTACTTTGCATCTGTGCAATCTCCCCATGCATTATACTGCGGCTTTTCTGCATGCTGGTGTGAATAGGTGTTAAAGTTGGTGTGCAGTTTTTCATCTTGCTCTAGCAATTAGCTGCACATGTGATCTTTTTCCCAGTCAGCATAAATGGCAAAGTTGCTAGCTACTGGTTCATGTTTGTTCAGCCATTGAGCTGTTCACAAGCCCCAAAGAATTGGATTCTTTTTTTGAGTAAGTAATGTCCCATTTTTGTATGTTTTTTCTGTAAAGTCATTTATGCTCCCAACCAAAACCAGCTTCCCTTTCTTTCCAAAATAGTTGCTAAAGCCAAAGAAGATATTAAGGGTCAGTTCATTATTTGTGGAGATTTCAATCTCGTCATAGACAATTAAATCGACCGTTCCCGGGGTATCTCCACCAAGACGCCAGACCTGAAGTCCTTCCTGTTAGAGGAAGATCTCCACGACCCTTGGAGATATTTACACACGACAGAGTTAGACTATACATTCTTTTCTGCAGCAAAGTCATCATACTCCAGATTAGATTATTTCCTTGTCAATAAATCATCTCTACTGAACATAGCCTCTGCTGAAATAGGTTATGCCACTTGGTCAGACCATGCCCCAGTATACCTTACTTTTAGAGATAACATCTCTTCTCCGCCTCTTTCCCTATGGACACTCAATAATTTTCTTCTAAAATCACCTCATATAGTCTCTGAATTGACAAAAGCCCTGAGAGAATTCTTCAGCATTAACTTAGGCTCTGTTCCTAATCCATAAACACTGTGGTGCGCCCATAAGGCCTTCATGAGAGGGATATGTATAAGAATCGCAGCAAGGGAAAGACGGAAAAGAGAAAAAGAACTCAGTGACCTCTTAGACGACATTAAAACCACAGATGCCCAACTCAAAAACTCTCTTGACCCACTGCTAAAATCTAAACTCACTAACCTGAAGAATCGGCTACAGATACTACATCTCCAAAAATATGAATTCTACCTCTCAAAAATGAAATGGAATTTCTATTTACAAGGAGACCACCCGGGACAACTACTTGCCCGCAGAGTGAAAAAAACTTCAAGTTAGATCTAAAACAGCATTTATCTCCTGCTCCTCAAAAGATAAAATCTATGACCCCCAGAAAATTGCAGATGCCTTCGCCGACTATTATGGATCACTTTACAATCTCAAACAGGACCCATTAACACCACCAGTTTCACTAGGGGACATAAATAGATTTCTTAGCCAGACCTCTTTACCCACCTCTTTGACACCTGCCCAATTAGAATACCTAAATGATCCAATCACAGACCTAGAGACCAAACGAATGAAAAACAAAATCTAAATTAAACAAATCTCCCGGTCCAGATGGATTTACGAATGAGTACTATAAACTCTTTGTTGACACTTTAACCCCCCACCTAAAAGCCACAGTTAATACTATTATCGCCTCTGGATCTCCTCTTCCAGGCTTCTTGTAGCAACTATAACAACAATTCCCAAACCGAGAAAACCCATGGATATGGTTTCCAACTATAGACCTATTTCTTTTCTTATTAATGATATCAAACTCTTCTCCAAAATATTAGCGCATAGATTGAATGATATCCTCCCCCACTTAATTCACCCAGACCAAGCTGGATTTGTAAAGGGAAGGCAGACCAAAGATGGCACTAGGAGAATTATTGATGTTCTGCATGTGGTTTCTAAAAATAAGACCCCAACAACTTTGCTTTCGCTTGATGGAGAAAAAGCTTTTGATAGGATCAACTGGACATACTTGGAAGCTGTTTTGATAAAATTTGGTTTTGAGGGGGCCTTTCTCAAGGTGATTCTCTCCCTTTACACAGCCCCAACTACCAAAGTCTATTCTTCTGTTTTTTTCTCCATATCCTTCTCTATCACAAATGGCACCCATCAAGGATGTCCCCTTTCACCATTAATATATGATTAAAAGGAGTAACAATTAATTTGATAGATCATAAGATTAGCTTATATGCTGATGACATCCTAATCATCTGTCAAGAACCAAAGTCATCGGTCCCGGCCCTTCTCAAGGTGTTAAACCAGTACTCCCATGTATCGTATTATAAACTCAACATGTCCAAAACTGTAATTCTGCCTATTCACTGCTCCCCCTCCTTAGCCACCCAATTGTCCCGCTACCAATTTACTTGGTCTTCATCATCTGTCCCCTACCTAGGCATCCAAATTTTTCAGGAATTCAACAAAACTATAGAACTTAACTTGAACAAAGTGGCTGCAAGTATTTCAGAAGAGATAGCAAGACTGCGCCACCTTCCCTTGGCTTGGTTAGCCCGAATACACGTTACTAAAATGCTACTTATTCTGAAGTACCTCTATTTAGTACGAACAATCCCTTTCCTATTTCCTCCAATCGTCCTCTCTAAACTCCAACAATTACTCCTTGACTTTGGGCTGTTAAGGAGCCTAGGATCAGTAAAAAAACCACCTATTTCTCCCCATGGCAAAAGGAGGCCTTTCAGTCCCCAACCTACTGTTCTATAACTTGGCCGTTGTCCTTGAACCTGTTGCCATCGTATGGAATGCACCAGAGCTCCATTGCTGGGCAGGGTTAGAGAGCCGCTTGACCCCTCAAAGATATTTTAACAGCCTCACTCTGGGGTACCTCCCTACCCTCGTTTGAGCTTCCCACCCTAAATCACCTAGCCACGGCATGGAACACATTTGTGATTCCTCACGATTGGGTGTACATCAAGAAAGACTTTTGCCCCATTTATGTCTTAAATGCAGAATCCCCTCACTTCCCACTTTCAGTGTGGGCTCACAAAGGAGTCCTCACTATTGGGGACTTATACTCAAATGGCATAATCAGATCATTTGAGGATTTAAGGTTACAATTTAAATTAAACAATAACCAGGTTTACGTTTACCTCCAGATACATCATTCTTTACAGCAGTGGAAAGACTTAGACATACCCCAAACTGTTACTCAATTTCAGAACTTCCTCTTTCAGAAAAAAGGTTTCGAGCGGGGCATATCCATAATTTATTCTTCTTTGCTGTCTATTAGTGCGACTTACAAACCAGCTTATGCCGTTAAGTGGGAAACAGAGCTGGGTAAAACCTTACCATTCTAAGACTGGGAATCTGCAGCGAATAGATCCCAGAAGCTTTCAAAATGTGCCAACCATGCAGAAATGATGCGGAAAATACATTTACGTTGGTATTTAACCCCCAGTAGGCTAACTCACATGTTCCCGAATCACCCAGATCAATGCTGGAGACTGTGTGGTTCGCGAGGCTCGTTATTTCACATGTGGTGGAGTTGCCCCTCTGTTTACAAATTATGGGGAGAAGTGGAAACTTTGCTGTCTGATCTATTGCAGATACCCTTTACGCTCACCCCAGGGATAGCGATCCTCGACCTTCCATTCAATGCTGTCCCAACTCCTTACCACACAGTACTTTTCCACATTCTGATAGCTACCAGATCAGTGATTGCTTCGGCCTGGAAGAGCTCCTCTCCCCTCCATATTTCTGAAGTCGTTTCTAGAGTTAATACCCAGTGCCATGCCGAGACCTGCCTAGTAATTCCTCCTCATCTCATCCCCAAATTAACATCTAGATGGTCTTCCTGGGCCTCTTCCAGATATCTAAAGTAACATATTTAACTATGTCATATTTCTCCTACTTCCCCATTCCATTAATTAAAGCCTCTTAAGATGCATAATTATGTAAATTTTTACACATTTTAAAGGGTAACTTAGATGTATTTTCTCAGGTGACTTTTCCCATTTTGTACTCTGCCTTATCTGTTAATTGAAATGCAACATGGCTTGACACCGTTTGTTGTTTCTTTTAACATTCATATGTTCTGATTTATTTTCAGTATTCTTTCTGAGTATTGTTCTTACTTTATGTGTATTGAAAAATTTTAAATAAAAATATATTGCTTAAAAAAAAAAATACTACAACACCATGACCAAATATCACCACCACATAGTGACTAAATAATAGTATTTTGTACTGGCAATAGACCGCATAACACAATGGTAGAGGGCAATGGCAGGAGAAGGAGTACAGCTTATAAACACAATCTCCTAGGGAAGAAGCTCCACTACAAATGGCAGAATTAGGAGTTTCTCATGGCGTTGTAACTATATAGGCTCAGTGTTTTACAGCACCATGAGAAACTCCTGAATTTGGCCTTTTCTATTGGAGAAGATCTCCTTGGTCAGGGTCTACTGAAAAGTTAGGAGTTGCTCCAATAACAAGCATTGACTGCTCAAAACTTGTATCTGATTTGTACCAGACCGAGTACAACTCTGAAAGGTCGGCAGGTTATTTTTGCAATTTTGAGGAGAATACATCTGTTTGTTAACGTACTGCACAAGATAGCACCTTCTGCTTTTGTATGTCCTTACTAGAACTAGGGGAGACAGAAAACCATCCCCCCCAGAGATTGTGGTGCGGCTGTGGTCTGTACTCCATCTAACCCCTAGAAGATCAACCACAGCAATGATTTTTAAAGGTGCAGTGAGTTAGAATTTAGAAGTAACATGTTTTGTAGTGTTTCTATTTCTCTACAAATTCCCTCATTTGGATTATATCAGATTCAACAGCATTGCTTCTAAATGGTCAGCGAGGGTTGGTGTCGTGGAGTGTTTATTTAAATAAACTGGTTTTTTCTGTAATTTGTGTGGGTTTCTTCACCATTTTATTTCAGTTTTAGTATAGGAGGTGTCTGACAGACACCTCTTCATTACTATGGTTGGGGTTTGGTGTCAGCCAGCTGTGTTTTTCGTCATCACAAGAAACCTTAGAGATTAGATACCCAGCTTTCCCAGACGCTGAATAGCCTATTCAGGGCTTGGGAAAGCTGGGTTACTTCCCCCACTGCACTCAGCCAGAAAATTCTGGTGCATACTATGGGGATGGGGCATGGCCCAGCTTTCTTAGATGCTGGATAGGCTATTCAGCATCTGGGAAAGTTAGGTGACATCCCCCAGAGCAGGCTACCAGAAAAGCTGGGTGCCTGCTGTGTGGGATGGGGCATCAACCAACTTTCCTGCATGCTAAATTACCTATCCAGTGCCTGGGAAAGTTGGGCGATATCCCCCACAGAAGACACCCAGAAAAGCTGCCAAAGCTGAGTGACATTCCCCACAGCAGGTACCCAGAAAAGCTTTCCTGTTTTGGCCTATCCAGCCTCCAGGAAAGTGCATTTTATGATTTCCCACTTCATAGCACAGTCTTCTTGGCCTAGCTGGACATTTTGATAATTAGTTTTATGAGTGTATCACATTAATGTCTACCGTTCACCAAATCTCTTAGGCTATTTCTCCATTGCACACAAACACGGCTGTTTTTCCAGCGTTTCTTGTTTTATAAAAATGCTGAAAAAACTACTGAAAAGAGGTCACATAGACTTGTATAGTAAAAATGCTCTGGTTTCTCCACAGAACATCTTTTTTCTGCCCCTTTGCTGGCCGTTTTTTGAAACATGTTTAAAAAACAACGAGCAGGGCAGAAAATTTACTATAGGCGTCTATGTAAAGCATCGGACGCTTTTTGGCACGTATTGTGCAGAAATCCACAGCAATTATAATGCCAAAAAGCGCATAAAAAAGTGCCAAAAACTGCAAAACGCGCCAAAAAACTGATGTTTTTTCAGCAGCATACACTGTCCACAGTATTCATCCCCATTAAAATCTATCAGAAAAAGTTAAGTGCAGCTTTTGCCATTTTCTTGACAGTTAAAGGTCCCAGAGATGGAACCGCACCAGGCATGTATGACGTACTATATGGATGCTTAAAGGGGTTTTGCCACGAAGTAAAATTGACGTGGGAAGTTTGCAAATGAAATAAACATTTTCACCATTATTATTATTAAAAATTCTGGACCTTTTTTGTTTTATCTGCTCCTTTAGGCCGTGTTCACACGGCTTATTCACGGCGGATTTGCGAGCCGGTTTAGCGCTCGGCAAACCCGCGTAATAAGGGCGGGGCGCGATCGCGGCGGGGGAGCAGCCCGCCGGCCCCTTAGACATACATTATATACACGGGTCGTCCGTACGCAGGCCGTAAAATAATGTGCTTTCACTTTCTTCCCCCCGCGCGGATTCGCTGAGCGGGAGGAGCGTCGGAATCCACTGTTCTCTATGAGAGCAGTGATTACCGTAATTTACTCCGACGGAATGCGCCGTATGCAGCGCAAATCCGGGCGGAGTACGGCGCCAATCCGTGGACAAATAAGCCGTGTGAACGAGGCCTTAGTGATCTATTGTTTACATCTAGTATCCAGGGGAAAGGCATGTTGATGTAATCCTCCCAGGGTCACAGAATTCAAGTCAAACAAATCACACACGTCCCCTTCTGAGCAATCAGAGCTGAAGAGCTGGATGCAGGAGGTATGAAATGAGATCATGGCAAAACCCCTTCAAGATAAGAATCCTCTTTTAACACATTGAACAAGGCCAGATTTGATTGCCTCACTTTTTTGTCAATCACTTCCTTGAAATTGAAGTAGTCACCACAAAGTAAAGATGAGAAAAAAGGACATACTGTATGTGTTAGGGCGATACTAACATTGACAGTAGATCATGGTACAATTCTTTTATATTTGTATAGCCTCTCCTAAGCTTTTAGTATTGAGATGTGGAGGGTGGGTATTGCTGTGCTGCTAATTCAAACCTCTAAAACCTACTTAAAGGGGATGTCTAGCAGGTAAAATATAAAAAAAAATAACAGGCTCACCTTTCTAAGTGACTCCACTCCAGCACTAAGCTCAGGTCCCCTTGGTCCCGACTAAGTACATTATTTTCAATATTCATGTGCTCCTGTAGGCATTCACAGGCCTAAGTGGTCTCCATCTGTTTGAATTGCATATGACCCCTGAGGCCTGTGATTGCCTGCAAAGTCACATACCGATGATCATGATGTCATTGGCAGGTTTCCGAAGCTCAGTAGTGGAACGGAGCTGGTTTGAAAGGTGAGTCTATTATTTCACCCCCTCGTCGGTCCACTTAAATGTTTTTTTTTTTCAAAACTGGACAACCCCTTTAATAATCTACGGGTAAACAGCAGCCTTTTGCTGTTGTATTTGCAAGGTAGCAGTGGGTAATATGATTTGATCCAGTAATAGAATAGTAGTAAATTTCTGTTGATGTGAATAATTCATATATTTTATGTCAATAAAAAGCAATAATTTCATTCAAAGATTTGGTGAGGGGACACTCATAGGCAGAGTGCAGAACATCAATTTAAGTTAAATTAATCTCATAGCCATGGGGTATGGCTTTGATACAGGTTAGTGCAAACTCTACTGTACATGTGAAATAAATAACAAAAATCACAATTAACTGTAATAAATATAATCAAAGCCAAGGGTCTCTACCTTAGTGTAAACAATTTATTAATGGATCAGACAACACATCCCTTTCTAGAGTCTAACAAAGAAATATGCCCCTAAATAAGAGAACTACAAACTCCACACATAGACTTTCAGTTTTTTACATTATAACCCACCATAGTTCTGTACTTAGTTGAGCAGATAAGCAGGTCTTTCATACCAGGTAGAATGTGTTATTTGTCTTACTCCTTCAAAACGCTGTATTGCAGTCTAGACTTAAAGGTATTGTCTCATCATGCTGGTTTACAGAGCTACAGTCAGCTTCAGGCTCACACTTTCGGTTCTGGCTGTAGGTGGTTCTAAGGAAGTGATTGGCAAATCAGCGGTGGCATTCCTAACTGAGCCTGTTACAGTAGCATGAGTGTGGGAGGTTTGTAAACTGTAGTGCACAAGGATACAGAGCTCTAGAGGGTTAAAGTTTGTCAATAACCTAGATAAACAAGGTTCAGTCCTTCATGATAAGGAACACAGCAGAGTAACATCCCAACCCTGGCCACTGCTACAACCTGTAAGAGCAGAGGGAGGTGGCCGGTAGCTAAAGAAGTTTGTGTGCAAAAGCCAGAGATAAGATCTGCTCCTAACTCTAAGGAGAAGCAAAATTAGAAAAGCAATATATTTGGTAATAGTCTTTATTTACTTTAGCTTACATGTTTAAAGCTAATCAATGAAGCTGGAATACCAGTGTTATATGTGCAGTGTACTAGTGCAGAATATGATTTAATCCAGTAACAGAACAATAAGAAGTTTCTGTTTATGTAAATAATTTGTATGTTTAGGGCTCGTTCACACGGCTTATTTCAGAACGGATTCATGTCGGATTTCCGATCGTAAATCTGTTCCGAAATCCGTCGAAAATCAGTGTGAAATAAATGTCACTAAAGTGTGGCATGTATTTCGCGACGGATTTACAAACCCCATTCATTATATGGGGTGAATCCGTCGCGAAATGCGGCTCAATAAGTGACAGGACCATTGTTTTTCCGGCCGTTTTGCGGCCGCAAATCCGCGGCGCAATGCTGCACGGAAATACGTGTCGTATGAACGACGACACGTATTTCCCATCGAAAGCAATATTAAATGGCCTGTTACTTATTTGTAACTGATTTCGGAACGGATTTACCATCGTAAATACGGCGGCAAATCCGTTCTGAAATAAGCCGTGTGAACGAGCCCTTAGGTTGATTAAAAACCAGTATATTCATTAAAACATATGCTGTATATTTGATGATGAGACACTGGGCATAATGCATTACTTGTCAGGTGGTTTGAGGCAACTTACAGAAAAGAAATTGTTGCAGGTGCCCCCTTTGTTTGCAAGCGGTAGATGTGACTGCTGCAGCCAACCAATGGCCTTTCTGATCACATGCCGTTCCATTGGCACAGGATAATCATCAGGGGAGTATTGGACGTATTATTGTCAGGGTCCTTGATCAAATTTTTAAAAGCTCCCAGGTATGTTGTGAGTTGGGAACTGTCAATGGTTAGGGGGTCGGATACCTGATGGCAGCGCTGCATTGACATCACCGCTCAGTGATGAGTACCATGATGCCAATGATACGGCACAAGACCACTGATAGGCTGCAGCGTTTATTTCTACCACTTGTCAGCAAAGGCTGGAGCAAACACTGGAGTTTCTATGCTGGATCGCTGGGGGCTATAGGTGTATATTTTTAATACTATTGGCAGCTCTTTGTAATTTTTACCCTCAATTCACATGTCTTGGAGACAGAGGCTTGTCTATTTCACTACAAATTGTTCTGGAATACGAAAATGTAGCAGATTTATCAGGAATCCCTCAAATGACTTCCCTTTCTACACACACCTTACTGATTTTTTTGCTCATTTCTGATACGCCTTAAACTCATTTAAAGTTCACTATGGATCACTTTTCAGATCACTATGAGGATCAGCTACTTCACTGTTTTTTGTTGAACATATGAGCTGCATTCTTTAAATAACGAAACATCATTACATACTTTTCATGGAATAAATTACGAGGCTGAAATCTTTAGCTCGTTGCTTCAGGCCAAAAATATATGTACATCTACTGACATTTATACATCATTAAGCAGTACCCTAACTGTCATTTGATTATAAGATGTTCGATAGAACAATTAGACAGCCAAGAATCCAGTTTAAAGTTTTCTAAATACTTTTGATGCTATATAATTTATATAAAAATTGTCTAAAGTCTTTTCAATAATTTATAAATTTTTACATGTACCAAAACGAATTCACCAGCAGATGGCACTGTATGTCTTTTAATGTCATTTATAAGAAAATCAGTTTGAATGGGTGACTTTAAACAATGCTGGTATTTCATTATTATTTTTAGTTTAAAAATGTAAAAAAAAATTTTTTTTAACATTTACCACATATTAAATTACTTTGATTTGTATAAATAGTAAAATATTTAAGGGATGGAGGATTTTGTTTTAAAAATTGGATTTTTCTCACTTTACTCCTCTATTGTGGCAAAACTTGGGATCATGCCAATAGAAAATTGTTTTTTAAGACTAAATACTCGTTTGCAACCATTTTAGTGTTCAGGTGAAATTAAAGTGAAAGAAGCTTCTTTGGAAATAGACTTATTTGACTACAAGCAAGTCATGTGGCCTAATTGTACACTTATGCTTTCTTCTATATGTAATAAGGCTATTGTTTTCAAATGTAGTTAAGCAAGAAGTAGAAGATGCATTAAAGAGGTTTTCTCACTACAATGATTAGCTTTTAACATGGTAACTTAAGACTATTACCAAGTACATTGCTGTTCTGATTTTGCTTTGTTCAGGATATAAGGAAGATTTTATCTACTGCTAGTGTACACGAGTTTCTTTTGGTTACCGACTACCTCTCCCTACTCTCTCATCTCATTGCTCCAAGTTGTCCTCCAACCACGATGAGTCACTCCCTGCCGAGTCTTCTCTCCAGTTGTATAGCAGAGCTGATATATCAATCACTGCTGTAGAATTACCCACAGCCTAACCAGGATGTGAGAGGCTTAGGCTGGCTGTGGCTCTGTAAAACAGCATGGTGAGAAAACCCCTTTAATGAATATGGATGTTGGATCATTTACACGGGGTTTCTTTGCCTTCTGTAACCATAAAGACACATAGGACTGCAGCTTTCTCTATGATTTGGTGATGAAAAGTTGTCCAGCTATTGCTGTAATTTTTCCTTTTCTTTTTTCTTTCAGGTTCTGTCAGTCTTTCTGTTTGGATGTTG
>JAODAL010054117.1:0-24835 GCA_025379985.1 Phyllomedusa bahiana | reverse complement strand
CTTGTTGTCGTGTCTGGATTTTAATGATTTGATACAAAAGAAGATTATTTATTTATCCACCGGTGCTGGATCTTTTCCGCCATCCATGCGGACTTTTGTCTTTAGTTCACAGGTGGAGCCTCCCAGCCAGATCCGTGCACCTGCTGGCTGTCCACAATCATTCATTCATTCAGGTGAGCTGGACTTTGTGTGTCTTGGACTAATAGCATTCTAGCTGGTTTATTTATGTTCTGATTTTTATATATATGATTATAAATTGTGCGATCTATGGCCTCTTGTGTTTTTTTGATGCCTTGAGTTGTTTATACTTTTTATCTTTGTAACTGAATTACCGTATATACTCAAGTATACGCTGACCCGAATATAAGCCGAGGCATTTATTTTTGCCATAAAAAAACTGGGAAAACTTATTGACTCGAGTATAAGCTAGGGTGGAAAATGCAGGGCTACGGGTGAATTTCAAAAATAAAAATGGATCCCAATAAAATTACATAGGCAGGTATAGGCAGTTTAATATCACCCATAGGTATGTAGAGGCAGGTATATGTCCCCCATTGGCAGGTATAGGCAGTTTAATGTCCCCCATAGGCAGTTATAGGCAGGTATGTGTCCGTTATATGCAGGTTATAGGCAGATATATGTCACTATTGGCAGGTATATGTCCCACATAGGCAGGTTATAGGCAGGTATATGTCCCAATAAGCATGTTAAATGCAGGAATATGTCCCTATAGGCAGGTATATGTTATAGGCAGGTATATGTTCCCATTGGCAGGTTATAGGCAGGCTATAGGCAGGCATATGTTCCCATAGGCAGGTATATGTTCCCATAGGCAGGTTATAGGCATGTATAGGCAGGCTATAGGCAGGCATATGTTCCCATAGGCACGTAAATATCCCTTATAGGCAGGGTTTAAAAAAAAATAAAAATACAAACACCTTGCTGCTCCGACTCCTGGGCGTTCTGCTCTGTCTTCGGCACAGGCAGGTGATGTCGTAATGCCGCGCACGCAGCGTGGTGACACAACGCTGCCTGTGCCGGAAACTCTGGAGAGCCGCGAGTCTGCGGCCGTCCGGAGTCCACTGCAGAGAAGGGAGCTCTCGCTCTCTGCTCCCCAGTGGTATCTTCACCTTCACTCCCAGAGGAGTCGCATACAGGTGAAGAGATCGCCGACAGCGGCAGGGCTGGACACTGTCGGCTTACTCTGGGTTCTGCTGTATGCCCTCCCTGAGGAGTCGCATGTAGCAGAAGTGTCCCTGCCGGTGCCCGGGCCATCGCAGCGCCTGAGTGCCGACAGTGACTTGAGTATAAGCCGAGGTTGGATTTTTCAAAACCTTTTTTGTGCTGAAAAACTCGGATTATACTCGAGTATATACGGTATGTGATTGACTTGCATATCATGTGACCCACTAGAACATTGTGACCTGTTTTGCATATCATGTGACCTGCTGAGATTGTGATCTATTTGCATATCATGTGACCTATTTTGCATATCATGTGAACCATTAGAACATCATGTGACTCAACAGGGCATCTATAAAATGCAATCTAGGAAGTGTTTGTATCTCACCAACCACGAAACTTGCGTAGGGGTAATAATGTTGTACTTGCACTTTAATATATGTATTGCTTGTGCTATCCTCCGTTTTTGATGGATATATGATTTTTTTGTCTCCCTTTTTGTGCCTAGCTACGTATCTGTCATAGTCCTCATATTTTACTATGTTTGTCAACATCTTGCCTACAGTAAGGTAGCATGGAAAGCAGATTGAAGTGTATCATTGAAGCTCCGCTCCATACTTCATGTTTGGTACCGATGACCACCTAAACTGTTTTTAATTAGTGTTTGAAATATGCTTAGCAGAGGAGGTTAATTTGGCCACATTGTAATCCATAGGGTAGATCTGAGATTGCAATGGTGTGTATATCGAGGAAGTAAATTAAAATTGGCAAAGGTTAGAGCAATTTGTATGGAAGAGGCACAGCCTGTTTCGTTTAGGTTTTTGTACATTTTTTATTCTGCCACTGTAGCTACTGTATATATTAAGTCCATCAGAATATGAGAACAATGGTAACATTTAAAGTAACGTACAGTAGTAGTATGGAAAATATTAAAGGGGTTTTTTCACACTACAGAGATTATCTTTTAAAATGTAAGGAATGGTAAATGGAGATTTTTTTCTAAATACATTGCTCTTTTGATTTTGCCTTGGTGATGGAGTATGAGAGAATTGTAATCTGGCCTCTAAGGCGCACATGAGCTCATCAGGGAACCGGGAACTCATTACCCTCTAACCAAGTGATTAGCCATTTGTTTGCAGCTAAAGCTACGTTGTTTTTCACGCCACAGATTACCTGTAGCTTTGTTTACTAAAAACGGCAGGGTGAGAAAACCCTTTTAAGTTGCTGGTACTTAGTTTCCATACTTGTGGGGATCTCAGGAATGTCATGTTTTTCCACTCTACAGTACATGTAGATTATTTCTGTTAATAATAAGGAATAGAGAACATTGTGCTGATGAAGAGTGGCTGTTACAGGAGTCAGACACCTCCTAGCTTGTAAAGTGAATGGCAGTAAATCAGCAAAGAGTTAAAGGAATTGCTATAGATCTTGAAGTTGATTCCGCTTCCTCGCTGACTATAGGAGGTGTTCTTTTACACGATGAAGTGAATTCTTGTCATAAGATCCCTGAGGACAGAGTCTGGCAGCAATTTGGGCTTAGGCAGTCTATGAGCTCTGTTGGTCAACTCAATTGAGATTGATAGCATGTTGTTTGAAATAGACATTCAGCTCTGCATTAAAGACAGACTCCGGGGTGCCGCAAAATTTTATGTAGTTTCTACCGGTTTTGTTCTCTTGCAGTTGGTGAGTTTGACCTTTTCAAGTTCACCTACCAGTAAATTATAGCTATCCACTAAACAGTTATGTTTTTAGGAGAATTAACCTATTTTGACCTCTACGTGATTAACAGTCTTAGCAAACTAGGGAGGAGTGCAAGGCAAGGATGCTTTCCTTTAGGAAACATGTGGATACCACTTGGTTGGACGAAGGGAACTCTTTTGCTAATTTGTCTATACAAGGGATCTTCAGCTTCAGATCCATGGGTAGACTCCAATGATTCTTCCTGATCACCGTCTAATTCTGCCTTTTGTTTTGCTGAACTGAGACTTAGCAGAGGGAAATGTAGGTCACTAGATCCATCTGTGCAGGCTCGGACTGACCCACAGCGGAACAAGGATAACCCCAGAAGGTCTCCTTAGCATGGCTGAATTGGAGTTGCTTTTCAACTGCACATGCATCTTTGAAAGAGGAGGAAAAAGCAAGGGAAAAAGACCAAAAGCAAGAGGCAGAGTATAAGAGGCATGTTATGTCATGTACAGTAGTTGTAGGGTGGGCCCCAAGAATCCGCTCCACCGGTGGGTCCCCAGAATCGGCTCCACTGGTGGGTCCCCAGTATCAGCTCAACCGGTGGGCACCCAGAATCAGCTCCATCTGGGGCCCCCAGAATCGGCTCCACCTGGGGCCCCCAGAATCGGCTCCACCTGGGGCCCCCAGAATCGGCTCCACCTGGGGCCCCCCAGAATCGGCGCCAGCGGTGGGCCCCCAGAATCGGCGCCAGCGGTGGGCCCCCAGAATCGGCGCCAGCGGTGGGCCCCCAGAATCGGCGCCAGCGGTGGGCCCCCAGAAGCGGCGCCAGCGGTGGGCGCCCAGGATCGGCGCCAGCGGTGGGCGCCCAGGATCGGCGCCAGCGGTGGGCGCCCAGAATCGGCGCCAGCGGGGGGGGGCCCGGATCGGGCCAGCGGTGGGCGCCCGAATGGGCGCCACGTGGGCCCCCCAGAATCGGCGCCAGCGGTGAGGCCCTATGTCCCCCCACCCAAATGCACTATTCACGGGACCCACAGTAGAATGTTCCATTTCCCTAAAGAAGTCGTGAGTGAGGCTTGTATTTATTGAGATTTAGAAGCCTTTTTCAGGGCTTAAAAGTGCTTTATATATTGTAATATATTACTTGCAATCTGTGGCTTTTTTAAAAATGATTTGATTGATTAATAGTATCATTTATTATATTTGTTTTTTTGTGGGTGTCCCAAAAAATTTAGTAGGAGACCACTAAGTGGCTAATTCCCGCTTACCTGTGATTTCTTATAGTTGACCAACACCCTTTTTTAAAATCTTTCGTATTTGTATTTAGGTGTGCACAATTTATTTCAGTGTGTTTCCTTTTTCTCTCCCCATAAAAACTTTCTACCTTCTTTCGTTTTTCCCACAACAAGCATGTTAAATTTTGTAGTATTTCAATTTCATTCGCATTACCGTAACTAATTACCAAACCTTAGTAAAGAGGATAAAGGGGCATCAATAAAGCAATCCAGCCCTGGGGGGTCACCATCCACTCCCAACCAGAAACATCAACTTCTAACTTCACTGGAATCCAGATTCCTCCTGGAGCACATGCTCCGGCCAACACCCCGGCAGCGGTTCCTCATAGTACTGGTAAGAAGATTTTTTTTAATACTGGTTGCACCGTCCATTTGTAGCTTCTGGGATGTGAAACCTTAACCCCTTAAGCCGAACGCCTGAAAAGTAGTTAATGACCAGAACATTTTTTTTTAGTTTTTGCCTCCTTGCGTTTCAACAGTTGAAAACTTTTTTTATTTTTCAATGACGCAGTTGGTGGCTTCGTTTTTTCGAGACAGTCACTTTTGGGGGAATAGTTTAAGTTCCTTATAAATACCCTAAAAATAGTGACCCATTCCCCTATACATTACCAAAAATATCCATTATAGCAGTATTTAATCTTCAGCGGGGTAAAATCGCCCCAAAAAAGGCGGCCCGCTTTTAAAAGACAGACATTTATGATTATGTCATCTAAACCGTACCCCCGTACCCAAATCTGTATTTAATGAAGCCCATTTCTAACCTTTTACGAGAATTCTCCAATTCTGTAGCAAAAAAATTTCGTAGGGTCTGCGGTGTATTCATAAACATTGTCTTTTAGGAGGCATTACACATCTGTTTTTTAATGCATGATTTAAAAATGACATGTTTTTCCCCCCCTTTTCGAGGATTTTAAAAATTATTGACTTGTCCCTTTCCAGTGCAGCATGTTTATTCTTCTCTATTAAATTTTTTAAAATGGACCTCTGATCATTAGATTTTCGAAGTTTTTTGGAGATATTTCTGAAACAATCAAATTTATGTGTGTCTAACTGGGTTTGGGGCATTCTCCTAACCCTTTTAATTTGATTTGTTTTTTCCCCTTTTCTCATGTCTTCCCCATCCAGTAAAGACACTAACTATGTATGGGGCCCCCCAATCCTTGTTTTTTACCCCAATTGTTGGCATTCAATTTTTTCTTTGATTTTAAAAAAATCGTTCTGTCATTTAACGGAGCCGCCCTTTTTCGGGGCGATTACCCCGTGACGATTATACTGCACATAATGTATAGGGGTAATGTAAGGGGGAAAAGGGCACGTATTTTAGGGGTTTTCATAAAATTAAGTTTTAAAAAGGGGTTATAAATTTTTCAGTGATACTTGTTTAATTCTCTTTTATTGGATTGGTTTAAAAGATTACTTATAAAAAAATTGCAGAGTTTTTTTCTATTTTTTTTTTCCTTTTTTTTTTTTTTTTATACATTCATTCACATTTCACACTTAGAATTTTTAGATTAATTCTAAGGTTATTAGGGCCTGTGGATACCGAAATGTGTAGGGGTTTTTTTTTTTGTATAAGTAACACAATTATTTATTCATTTTAAATTACTTTTTTTTACTTTTTTTTTTTTTTTTTTTATCCCATGAAGGATAATGTTTACTTTTTTTTTTTTTTTTTTACACTTAGTTATGTATTAGCATATTCATATATGCTAATACATTATAATTTATATCAGTCTGACACAGGCAGTGATCAGGGCAGCACACAGTCTGCCCTGATCACTGGCTTGTTACACAGACGGCCCTGGGACTCCTCTAGGACCCCAGGGCTGACTGTGCAGCCGTTCCCTGGGCTGTGTCGGGTCACCGGAGTCCCGGTTACCCGACAGAGCAGGAACTGCGGCAATCAAAGGGTTAAAGCACCAGGGAGCGGAGTTTTCCCCCCGCTCCCCAGCGCTTGCAGATGCTGTGCTGGGATCAGGGCTGTGTAGTTCAGTCCCGTTCTCAGCGCTGCTGCGGCGCAGGGCTCCGCAAACTCCGATGTCTGCAGCGACGCCAAAAGACGTCGCTGCAGTCGAACGACCTGAAATGCCAGTCGTCAAAAGACGGTGGGCGGTCGTTAAAGAGTTAATCAAAACTGAAAACAAACCACTTAAGTCAAATTCTGATTTTAGTGCAAGCCGAAACATTAAACTAGGCATTAAAAGTCAACGTTATTAGAGTTTTCCAAATTATTTTGTTAGTTTTGAAATCATATTTTATTGTAGCGTGTTAGTTATTTTAAAGGTTTACCCAATTTAAATTATTTCTGTGCATTTCCAGCAAATACATATTATTGTAAATTGAAAGGATGGCCTATTAGGGTGCCTCACCTGTCTATAATTTGGTGCATCAATGCTGCTTTTTGGCCCAATGTCCTAATTGGCAGGACTAGGCTGAAACTGAGATGCACAAGGCAGGGTTTTGCCTTAGGGCTGGAGGTAATGTTAAAAAAATGACACAGACCTTTAAAGGGGTTGTCCTCGCTACAATGTTTGGGGTTTTTAAATTTAAAAAAAGATTTTTAAAAAAAAACAAGCAGCTTTGCAATATATGTTCATTAAAAATGTCCTACTGATTTTGACTAGCCCTGTTATTTACTACATCAGCTTTCCCCAAGTTTCTATAGCACCGACCTGTTGATCCTTATCTTACTGGCTGCCCTCTGTATGACTCATCACCTTCAGAATAAGGTTGGAGATAGAGCCCCTCCAGCACAGAAAGCTTCTTAGTGGAGGGAGGAGGAGGGAGGACTTTTGGCGCTGGGGGTCCGTGCTGCCTGGATTAACCTGTGTGTCCCGCTTCCCCTGCTCTCTAAAAGATAGATGTGCAAGCAAATGACCCTTGTGTTTACTATAATCATGATGTTGTCTTTGGAAAAAGTGACTAGGTAATACTATACAGATCAGGCATGTGAAACTTTAGCTCACTGTATTATGAGACATCCTGAGTATAGTAACACTTCCCTTGTTGTTGCTGGAGATGGGAGAACTGTAACTAAGCAGGGGATATAGGAACACATGCACTCTTGCTCTGTTTAGCACACCCTCCATTCCCCTCTACACTCAAGATCAGCCCTCTCCTCAACAGACCTAGGCGGCACACACAGGTGAACTCTGGCAGCCCAAAACCCCCCCCCCCCCCCCCTGTATAAAAGTTATGGAGCTGCCTGTGTTTCTGATGGGAGGGGGAATGAGGGAAGCAGAAGAGGGCAGACCAAGAAAGGGACGCCCCTCAGTTCAACTTACCAGGCTCACTGACAGGCTGAAAGCTCGTAATGAGACAACTCTTTTAATTTACATGCTTACCTTGATTGTAATGAAATAATCTTTGTTAAATGTGTCTCTCAGTGATTTGCTGAATGATCTAGGCCTTACATCAATCAGTTTTTTGTGGTGAAACTTAGCAGTAAGTGACCGTAGAATTGTCCTTAAAGGGGTTGTCCAGGATTACAAAAACATGTCTGCTTTCTTTCAAAAACAGCACCACCTCTGTTACAGGATGTGCATAGTACTGCAGCTGAGCTCCACTGAAGTTTATGAAGCTGAGCTGTAATACTAGAATTATCCTGTGACAGAGGTGGTGCTGTTTTTGAAAGGGGACGGCCATGTTTTTCTAATTCTGGATAGTCCCTTTAAAGGCTTCAGCTAATCACTGACCTCAGTGCTGTATGGAGCAAGACCGCTGAGGCCAGTGACTATGTGGGTGAATGGATACATCATTGCCAAGTAAACCAAAACTAGCGCAATAGCAGTGAAGCATTAGGGACTTCATCTGATGAGTAATTTGTATTCTTTTGTTTCATACCATTTTTCCTTTTTTGCCTATTTTCTTTAGAACTTGGAACCAATTCCCCTATAGTTAGTACTACAGCTCCACCTCAGGACAAATTCCCATGTAATGCTTGGAAGTTCCATGTTCTTCAGAAGACTCCTCTTTGCAGTTACTTTGTGAATGGATGACAGATTTAAACAAACTTTTATTTTTTTTATAACAGACAAACCCCTTAATGCAATTTTTTTTTGTAGGAATAGCATGTCCAGCACAACAAAAAATGATTGTGTTACCATGTTAGCAAGAAAAATGCATGATCTTAAAAAAAAAAATAAATAAATTGTTATAGGACGGATAACAACTCCTTTGCAAACAATTTCCAAACTTAACAACTCTCTTGATTCGAAGCACCCTCTCATCGCCAGCAGGGACTGGCACATTGTTTTTAAAAAAATTTAAAAAACACGAAAGATAAGCTGTTTAATACAAAAATAAACACAATTTTTTTATTATGGTCAAAAAGAGTACTTAAGATAAAAATTGCCCCCAAAACGGGGATAGCTTTAAGGATGTACACAAAACTCCCCCAACTCTTTTTCGACCCTAAAAATAAAAAAAAAAAATTTGTATCACGTGTTTTTGGTATCCGCCATTTTGTGTTTTAAATGTACTTGTGTAATGGGGTTAAGGTTATGTTCACACGGGTGATTAGAATGCTGTTTTCAGAGCATTTCTGAGTGCAAAACAGCGTCCAAAGAGCTTCCCAAATGCTCCCAGTTCATTTTCATTGATTCTTTTGTAAAATCGCGTCCATCGTTCACGTGCTATGTGCAACCAATCAGAGGCCACAATGTCACATGCATGTGACCGCTCTGGCTTGTGATTGGCTGCACATAGCGCGTGAACGTTCACTATGCAGCCGGGATATACGGGCTGGCCACTGGGACAGAACGGGAGGGTCACGGAGGTGAGTCAACTTCTTTTTTTTTCTATTTCTAATCTTACCCCATGGGACACCCAAGCTTTTAGAAATCCCAGAACACCCCTTTAAGCTCTCGGAGCCCAAAAAAAAGCGGCATTGTTTTCATTTTTGTTTCGCTTTGCAGTTTTTAACACATCATGTGATTTGTCACTTTATTACTGTGTGGTCAAATAGCCAGCTCCGTTCTTAAACCACAGCCACAGAAACGTCATAAGTATAGATGCTGGTTGTATAGGCCTTTGCTGTACTGGAATTCTTTAGCTAAAGACACATTTTATTGGAAGAGCTCAGCGTTTTCATTTTAATGATCACTTTTATTTTGCTTATAAATGCCAAGGTGTTTCCTTTCCTTTTCCAGTGTTTATGCTTTTAATCATTTGCACACATTGATATGATCCCTACTACAGTACTAAATGTCTTTATCTGAGGGAAATCCTTCTGATATCTACAAAGAATACTTCATGTACTAGTTCAGGTCATATTTACTTCACTTCTATTGTTAATTAGAGGTGCCGCCCGAGGGCCTCTTTTATCATGCACGACGTGTAATTGGCCACATAGCTGGTAAATTGTATCTGGACTTCCATGCGACCCACCACTGGTAGACAAATATGCAAGAGTTCATGTAGGTATAATAAAAATAAATTGGCAGTATAGATGAAAAATAAAAGTTAAATTTACTTAAAGAGGACCTGTTACATTAAACATGCTATCTGATGTGCTGATAGTATGTTATAGAGCAGGAGTGGAGCAGATTGATATATAGTTTTATAGGGAAGTTATTATTTTTTATTTTAGAACGCCATTCATTCCAGGGCGCTGTACAAGCTAAGGGGTTCAGGTGCATAGTAGAAGAAAATACAATAACTGAAATAACAAACTCATATGGAAGGAGAGAGGACCCTGTTCGCAAGAGCTTACAATCTACAATTTACATTTTATTTAAAGGAGTTTTGCCAGGAGGAGCCTTATCTGCTAAGAAGCTAATGTAAACAAATCACGGAGCTGAAAGAGAGAGAGACGCACACAGCCAGAGCACAAAGCTGCATAAGGGATCGTGTGACATGTTCACTGAAATAATCAAACTATAACTTGTGGATTCTATATACAAAAGACAACACCTTTTCTCCTCAGCAGCTTGAAAGCTCCTTCATGTTCTCTTGTCATCAGATAAAGCAGGGATCTAATCACACTACAACTAGTTTATTCTGTATACAAAAGAAAACATATTGCTACCCGGTGCCTTGAAAACTTCTGCAGCTCAGTCTCATCAGATAAGAAGCTCTCTCTGCGCAAGCCCGTCCAGCAGCTCTTGTCAGGCCGTATCTAATACAAGCTTTGAAGTAACGAAGGGCATGTAAGGAAGGCTGTATCTCTCAGACTGCAATTTTTGTAATCACATATATTTAGAAAAGTGATTAAAAACCCATTTTGTAGGATCCCACGTCAACATTACATCGTGGCAAAACCCCTTTAAATAAATTGCTATAAGTGTATGTTCACATGGCGTATTGGGGCGCGTACTGTACGTGCTGCAATACGCCGGGTGTTTTGGAGGTACGCGCTGATCAGCACGTACTCCCAGAAACCCGGGGGGGGGGGGGGGTGCCGGCCCCATTCACATGCACTGTCAGCAACGTGTAAGCGCCGCGAACAATTGACATGTCACTTCTGTCCCCGTGCGTATGATACGATCGTATTGTAAGCTGGGGAGTTATTCATGGCTCTCTATGAGAGCTATGAATTATCGTAACTGCGGCGCATATTTCGCTGCATATAAAGTGCAAATATGCGGTGAATTATGTGCCACAATTACGCCATGTGAACATACCCTTATTCTGAGTTAAGAAGTCCAGAAGGCAGTGTTATCAGTGATTGACAGCCATCTCCGTATGCACATTCACACGAGGATGGCTGTCAATCACTGATGATACCACCTACTGTATGTCTTAACCCAGAATAAGCAGGGATTTAAATTAATAAAATTCAGGTTCTACAAAACCTTTTCCACAAAACAATATATCAGTCTGCTCAGCTCCTTCTGCTCTATAACATGCTGCCCACAGATCAGTTACAATTTTTAATGTAAGAGGTTTCCTTTACCCCATTTTTCCTCATTACCACTATTAACCCCTTACCAACAATGGACGTAAGTCCTATTGTCAGTAAGGTCTTATATAGTGGGTTTATTCATGTTAAGGTTTCTATTACTTCCTACCCCAGACCAGAGTTAAAGGGGATTTGCCAGGATGCAAGTTACTTACCTCCTTATCAGCACAGGGAGAATGTCAACAAATCATGAAAGCTGCAGGGCTGTGAGGGAGGGGGTGAGAGAAGAAGGGAGCAGAGAGTGAGGAAGAAGGGAGCGTCTCAAAACGTAACTAAAATAATGACATTGCAACAGTGCAGACACAGACACAACCTCATAGACTGCACTTTCTACCCAGCCCCTTGAAGCTCATTCATTTTCCCTGTCATCAGATAAGAAGTGTTTCACACAAGCGCAGCCGGTCAGCTCCTAGGTCGTGTCTAGTGGAAGCTTTCAGGTAACTAAGGGGGATTGAGAAATGCTGTAGTTCTCACAGGCTTCACTTTTTGTAATCACATATATTTAGAAAAGTGATTAAATACCCATTTTGGAGGATCCCACGTCAACATTACATCGTGGCAAAACCCCTTTATGAGAACCACTTGCTACACCCTTCTACTTTATTTATATAATGCAAAGAGTGTACAAGTGATTTAGCCCCCTAGTAGTCAGGAATCCTAAGAGGACTAATGTAGAAGTAATTAAAAAAAAAAAAAAAAGTTTTAAAAGCATAAAAAATACTAAAAGTTCAAATCGCCCTCCTTTTGCAATCCTACAAATAAAAAGAAATAAAATAAAAAGTTATACATGTTTGGTATTGTCACGTCTATAAATTCAGATCTATTAAAATATAGCATCATTTATCCTGTATGTTGAACACCGTAGAAGAAAAAAATTCCAAAAGCTGAAATTGCAGTTTTTTTTTTATTTCCCTGAAAATTGGAATAAAAAGTAATTCAAAAGTCGTATGTATTCCAAAGTGGTACCAAAAAAAACTACAGTTCAGCCCACAAAAAATAAAGCCTCAGGTCTATAAGAAGAAAAAGGTTATTGGTTTCAGAAAATGGTGCTGCAGCACAAACTTAAGAAATAGAGAATGTTTGTATTTGTAAGTACTTACAACATAAAGAAAACCCTACATATTTGGTATTGCTGGAATCATATCAACCCGCACAATACAGATAACACCTCATTTATACCGAAGAGGGAACAACATAAAAACAAAAACCAAGCAAACATGGTGCAAGTAGTTTTTTTTCACATTGCGCCCCACTTAGAATTTTTTTTTTCCGGTTTCCCAGTATATTCTATGATACCATTAACAAGTACGTCTTGTCCTGCAAAAAAAAAAAAAAAGCCATCATATGTTTATGTAAATGGAAAAATAAAAAAGTTATGGCTCTTGGAAAGGGTAGGAAAAAAATGAAGAGTCAAAAAATTATGACTGGCTGTCAGTAAGGGATTAATGATTATACCTCACCATCCTGTTAACCCTGTGAGCCATGTTAAACTATTAATGTCTTTTCTTTACATTTCATATGGAATCTCTGAATAAAATGTTCTTCTCTGTTTGCCTGCGATTCTGTTCATTGAATTATTTCATTTCTGTGTTTTGTAGGTGTAGCAAGCAATGCCATAGCTCACCCATCTCCGCAAAATATACCTTCAGTAGACCCATCACTGTACAATGCACAACCACAAGGTATGGATCTAAACAGGAAAAGTTTTACTACTTAAATGTTTTTGTATACTACAATTTGTATTACAATAATCTGTTACTATTCATAAATAACAAAATAATGTATGTCTGCAGGTATAAGGCAAGAATATAAGGAAAACTGATTTGCATGCAGAAAATCCAGAACATGTTAGAGTATCAGCAAAGTGAAAGAGATTTTAAAGGGGTTGTCTCACTACAAGGATTGCTTTTTATGTTAAAGATCTTGCAAAAACAAATCACTTTGCAATATGTGTCCATTAACATTGTCCTACATATTCCTAGATATCCCCTCTTGTATGGGCTACATCAGTTCCTCAGGTCGCTATAGCTACAGACCTGCTTGATCTCTCCTGTTAGGCTGCCAGCGCTGGTTTCTATAGCTACAGACCTGGTATCCTCAGCAGCTCCTCACTGCAGACCAGTGGTAGCCAGTAAACAGGCCCCTGAATTAAAAAAATGAAACCAAGAAAACAGGACTGAGGTGAGATGAATCGATGCAGTGAGACAACCCCTTTAGGAAATCTCATCCACTTGCTATGGAAAAATGTGCAGGGAATGAAATGGATTTTAAATCCTCAACAATAATCCTCCAAATATAAGTCATCGGCTCTGCACTGACTATATTAACTTGTGACCAAGATCAACACACTGTCCACAGTTACACTTTGGTCGTAAGAACAATATAGCTCAATGATTCGTGGTAGAAATCCTTAGGCTATGTTCACACGGCCGATTTTGGGACGGATTTCAGTCCGTACTGCGCGCAAATACGGCTGAAATCCGTCCCTGTTATTACGGTAATCCACAGTTCTCATAGAGAACTATGGATTCCGTCTCCTCTCCCCGCTGGCCGTATTTCGCACGCGGGGAGACAGTGACATGCACATTTTCCCGGCGGGATACGCGCTGTGGATAATGGATGACTATGGAGCCGGCAAGCTGCCGGCCCCCCCGCCCCACCCCGCCCCCCTGCACAGCACCCGGCATAAATGCGGGCGAAATCCGCAATAAGCCGTGTGCACATAGCCTTAGAGTCCACCAAGCTCACCCTCATTCAATGTGCTCATTGTTCCTTTATTAAAGTACTGGATCATACAATGTGGACACAAAGCCATTGACCATTTCATGCTATTATACTTTTTTCTCAAGGCCTTGAGAAAGTAAGCAATAGTGTGAAGCAGCCGTTGGATTTGTGTCCACATTGTTTGATCCGGTCTCTTAATAAAGGAACGATATGCACATCAGGTGAGTGCTGTGAGTTCTATAGATTACTACTTTTAATCCTTAGCATGTCCGTTTATGCTGCAAATACAGTGTGGATTTTTTGCAGATTTTTCTCATTGACTTCAATGTAAAAGTCAAAATCATTGATAATTTTGCAGATCTGCAGTATTTCCATCCAGTGGGAATTTGCGCTTACAGGAGCCACCACACTACTCCCTACTGGATACCTGCAACATAATGCAACACAGCCACATTACCTTCTGCCCCTTTGTTTTTATTATCAGTGGGAGTCCTATAGGTCTGACTCCTACTAATCTTGATGTAATGGCATATCCTAGTCATATACTTGGGGGTACAGGTTACTTACTGTATACTAGGAAGGGAAGGGTCCTACTAAAGAACTGAAAGGTGTGTGCTTCCATTAAGATGTCTGCACTGTCAGGTATAATACACTGGACTTCATAATAGCACAGTATTGTATGTAGATGATCCAATGGTCAAATGATCAAGTTACTATTTGAAACCAAAATTATGTAAAAATAAGCTCAGTAAGGTCTTTAAGGGGTTTTCCCATCTCCCATTTTTACCTCTATATTTTCCTGGGCGTGCCTCAATGTTTTCCTCTCTTGAGAGGTGGCGTGTTTTCTAGCTTAATTACCAGTTCAGGTTTGCGGCGCTCCAATGAAATTATCATGCCCCGTGCCCAATGTGTGTGCTCCTGCTGTTATAGAAACAACGGTTTGAATCCGGCTACTTCTACCTTGGGGATTATCCTAAAAACTATAAGTGGTAAGAGTTGTTGTGATAATCCCCCATTTTAGCCCAGCACCGTTTTCCCTGTTGTTCCGCAGTTCATGCCAAAATAGATATTTAAAAAATGTGCTCCCGTGGTCTGGTCACCCTTTCTCCTCCTGCTGATAAGACATTGCAGGGAGTGACTTCACAAGCCCGGCTACTGCTAGAGCAGAAGGAAGTCGTAGGTGATAAAAAAAAAAAAAAAAAAAAAAAAAAAGCAGCGGTGGGTTGGATAAAAAAATCTTGGTTTTCTTTAAATTAAACCAAAACATGGCCAAAATTACCCAAATGCACATTGGATAAGTACCAGTTCACACCAGTATGTAGAAAAGCCAGAATATTATACAGGGGGAGACTGCACAATTGCAGAAATACTGATAAGATAACTAATACCTCATATTTGATATTCTTCCAGTGTGTAATTTTTGCCTTAAATACTGGGGAGCAACGGGTTTCAGTATTTTGTGTTGGACAACTGAAATGTGCTGGGCAGTTCGCCCAATCGAATAATAAGGGCGTCATAGTTGTAAACCAGCATGATGCACCACACAAAATTGTATACATGGCACCGTTTGTATCGCCTTATTTACATGCAATTATAATACTAGTAACCACCCCCCTAATGCATAGTATGTGAGAGCGGTTGTCTTATCCGTATTTGTGCAGTCTACACTTGTATAACATTGTGGCTTTTTTACATACTGGTGTGAACTGGTACTTATGAAATGTGCAGTTTTTTAACATTCAGTTGCCCTCCTAGTGGATGGGTGTGTGAACTACTTCTCATTAGTTATTTGCACATGTTGTAATTCTCTCGGGTAGAATTGGGGCTTGTATTGCCTCCTACTTGGTTTAGTCTGTAGTCCAGCCATAGAGCTGTAGGTATGGTCTTGTGTTTGTGTTTTTGAGTAAATAATGCCCCATTTTTTGCTGTGATTTTTTTTTTATTCTTGAAATTAATTCAAAATCAGAAAAAAAATTTAGTTGGTAATGAACTTTTTTAGGTTTTCCTGCATGTTTACAGCTAATCAGTGATTTGGGAATGTCCCTTTAAGGAACAAATATATACTACTCGCAAAAGTATTTTAGGCTTTCATTTCAATGTTATGGAAAAGGTAAAAATGTCACTTTACCGTGATATTTTATCCTGAGAGAAGGCCATTTTTGTTGTAGCATGCAATGTTGATTTTTTCATCTGAAACAATTTAATGCAACAAAAACCAACAACAGTGGAGAGTATACACCACGGGTGTCAAACTGTGGCCCTCCAGCTGTTAGGAAACTACAACCCCCATCATGCATTTGTATAATCTATAACAGTGGGCATGATGGGAGTTGTAGTTTCCCAACAGCTGGAGGGCCGCAGTTTGACACCCATGGTATACACCATCAAAAATGTCCATGTCTCAGTAACGTGTCATCTGGCCTTGAGCATCAATTACATCTTGACACTGACGTCTCATGCTATTCACAAGTCGAGTTATTGACTGCTGAGGCATGGCATCCCACTCTTCTTGAAGGGTGCCTCTGAGGTTCAGGGGTACAGAGTTATGAGATTCCACATGGCAACTCATCTGATCCCACAGGTTTTGTCAGGGGTTCAAGTCTGGAGAAAGTGCAGGCCACTCCATTTGAGGTATTCCAGTCTCCAACAGCCATTCTTTGATGATGCGACCTCAAGGAGTTGGAGCATTGTCACCCTGAAGATGAAATTTGTCCCTTGTCTGGCGTAGATGCCCCCTGGCCCATGCAAGACAATGATGACTGTAACTGGTGGTCTCTCTCTCTCTCTCTCTGTCTCTCTCTCTCTGCCTCTCTCTCTGCCTCTCTCTCTCTGTCTCTCTCTGCCTCTCTCTCTCTCTGTCTCTCTCTGCCTGTCTCTCTCTCTGTCTCTCTCTCTCTCATGTTCATTCTCAAGTTTCAACCAAAAGTCAAATATCCCTTTTTGTGAGTAGTGTATATCTTTTTAGGAGAAAAAAACAAAATATACAAACTAAAGTTATTTGTAAAGCCCAGTGAACACCATAAAACAAAAAAAGAATCCGTGCTACTGTTACATGTGAAAGCAATATTCAGAATAAGCAGTGACACAGGGACAATGGGCGTCATATATCAAAACTTCTAACAGGAAGATTATTTTTGTTGCCCCTAGCTACTAATCAGAATTTAGCTTTGCTTTTTTCAGAGTAGTTAAAGGGGTTGTATCATTTCATTAAATGGTCTTCAGAATAAGGGGGCAGTGAAAACAAGCAATTTTGCAATTGGATGTCATTTGCAAAGCTGTTTTCACAGTGCCCCTTATCTTCGTTTTGTGTAAACACTGTTCCTCAGTGCCGGTCGGATCCCACCTCCTTTCATTTCATTGGCTGATGGCTCTACTAATTTACATTCTGTCTGGCCCCCGGTCGTATTCACGGGAGCGTGCGTTCCTGCCTCTCTCACTCAGAATAAGGGGCCAGCAACAATTTCACTCTATATAGCCACCAGCTCCTCATTGACACTGAAGCTGCTTCTACAATCAGAAAAATGCAGAATTGTGCCTCGGTGCCTTGTGTAAACATAGAAGGGAGACTGATCTGTGCTCTGGATGAGTCCATAGAAGACTGAATTCAACTGTAACAAACCTCCAGCTGTGAGAGGACAAGAGATCAGTTCTCTGAGTTCATAGAAGGCTGTGTAGACTGAATGCAGGGCTGTGGTATGTAAACAAACAGCTCTTACAAAATAAGACTGCAAAGGGAGAGGTGACATGTGGAGGGGGGAGTTGAACACACTGACTGGGGAACGAGCATGAACCGTGCGGGGGGAGGATGATGTCATCCCCCTTCAGTTAAGAAACACCCAGCTGGGAGGGGAAGAAACACCCCTGGATTTCAGGAACTGAGAGAATCAAGCTTCAAGAAAACAGCCGAACTGATGAAGCGATACATCCCCTTTTAAAAAAAAAAATGAAAGCTGAGCTCTGATTGGTTTCTATGGGCAATAAAGTTTTCTAGTTAGATATTTTAGTAAATGAGGCCTTTTGTGTGTAACTTCATTATTCTGAAATCTGCAAGCAACAGCATAATTGCAAGTAAATACTTATAAGTAATGTATGGCGTTCAGTGGATTTCTTATTCATGCTAGTATTTAGTCTTCCCTACCCAATATTACATTTTACCGGTTATTACATAATATATGCAAGGAGTTTTGGTTGTACACTTCAATTACATTAGTTTGAGAAAAACCTAACTCAACTTCATCTCGCAACCCGGCCTTAAACTACATCACAGTTTTAGTGAAGGTTTGCTGTATTTTTTAAGCTTGGGATCTAAAGAATAGAAATATTGCACTGAAGAGAAGAACGTGTGCACTTTATAAACTTGAACTTCTTAGGGATGTAGTGGTGACTTTTTACTCAGCTGCTCAACCTCACATAATGTTTTTTCCCAGCAATGCCTGCAGGGTCTTACATGCAATGTAGATGTATGACCTCACACTCTTGGCTCTCAGATCTTGGATTTGTGCCATTTCTAATGGGAAGTAATCTGTTTTTTTCTGAACTAGCCCTAGATTATGTCATGATGTCTTGAAGTTTTTGCTAAAATTGTTACACATGCTATTGTATTTAAATAATGTGTTACAGTGAAAAGCAGCTTTTTGTGGCATTTAGTTAATTTAAAGCTTAGGTTTGCACTTGAATACTTAAAGGGGTGTTATCGTTTCATTAAATGGTCTTCAGAATAAGGGGACAGTGAAAACAAGCAACTTTGCAATTGGATGTCATTAGCAAAGCTGCCTTGTTCTCACAGTGTCCCTTATCTTGTGTTTTTATTTACACTGATGTCCAGTGTGGGTCTAATCCCTCCTGATCCCTCCTCCTTGCAATTCACTAGCTGAGAGCTCATTTACATTCTGTACAGCCCCTGGATCGATTCACGGAGCTGTGTCTGACTCAGAGTTAGGGGCCGTAGCATTTTCTGTTTCCACACCTTGCAGAAACAGACTGCAGCAGATTGTACAATGAGAAAACATGACAGTTTTTTGTCCCTGTGCCTAACTCTCCTGCATACACACAGATCTGTGCTGTTCTTAGAAAGCTGTAATACATCTCCAGCTGTGAGAGGAGATCAGTGCTCAGATTAGATTGAATGCAGCCTGTGGTATGTATACAGCTCTTATAAAATAAGACTGCATAGGGAGAGACACAGTGAATATGTGGACTCAGAGGGGAGGGGGGGCCAGCAGTGAAGGGGGGATGATGTCATCCAGCTGGGAGGGGAAGAAACGCCCCTGCATTCACAGAGCTGGGAAGCTAAGAGAAGTGTGAATCAGCCGAAGTAAGGAAGCGATACATCCCCTTTAAAGGGAACCTGTCAGAGAAGCGTCCGCCGGAGCAGCTGGTGTTTCCTCCCGGCGGGCCCCGCGTGTCGGCGCCGGTCTGTGGCCCCCTCGCCACACGGCTGCATGGCAGCAATCATGGCCGCCTGCGCAGTGCAGGCAGCGGGCGAAGCAGAACAGCCAGGATCTTCTGATCCCAGCCGTTCAGCCCCCTGGAGGCCGTGCAGCAGGCAGCGCGATATGATGAGGTCCTCGCGCTGCCTGCTCCGCAGCCCTCACTGGGCTGTGAGCACGGCCTGCTCCGGACCAAGAGAAGAGGAAGGAAAGAAGGACAGCAGGTGAGTATTTTTTTTTTAAACTAATTACCGGCCCTACCTGGCTAATTACCGGCCCTGCCTGGTTACTGGCCCTGCCTGGCTAATTATTGGCCCTACCTGGCTAGTTACTGGGGTAAGCCCTATCTACCTGGCTAGTTACTGGGGGAAGCCCTATCTACCTGGCTAGTTACTGGGGGCAGCCCTATCTACCTAGATAGTTACTGGGGGAAGGCCCTGTTTACCTACCTAATTAATGGAGGATGGCCCTGTTTACCTACCTAACTACTGGGGGTCCTATACACCTATTAACTGTAGGGGGGTCATATATACCTACCTTATGAGGTTACCCTGTATACCTACCTACAGAGAGGGTCTATATAGATACCTAATGGGGGACTATATACCTCACTCCCTACTGTGGGGCCTTTATATTTATCTGTCGACTGAGGGGACCTATATACCCACTGAGTGGCTACCTAATTGGGGATAATATACCTCTTTACCTGCTGAATCAATCTGTAAACTTACTGAGGGGGTCTATTTACCTATATTCTGAGAGTACCTATATATCTACCTGCTTTGGGAGGTCTATATATTTACCTGCCTACTGAGGGAGGGGTTGGGGCTTGACTACCTACATAATGGGGGGGTCTACCTAGTTACATGCCACTTTCTGATTCTTTTAATTTCTGATTTTTAGAATCTAACATACACTGTTTGGGGTACAATTACTAACTTTTGCTGTTTGGGGTACAATTACTGTGTGGGGCACCAAAGGGGGCATTATTGCTATTTGGAGCTCTATGGATGGGGACTTTGTACATAGTTGGGAATTGATAGGAAAGTGCTGGAAAAGAGAGGAGTCTAAGATGTTTTTGTGGTAAATTCTATAGAGACGAGTAGTGGCCAGGAGAAGAAGATATTGCATTCTCGGAGAAGACATCATTTAGGTTTGGGCCAGATGGAGACGAAAAGAAGAAAAGAACTCCCATCAGAGATGACGTTTGCTGTGAGTCCCTGATGGTCAAGAGTTATTTTACTTCTGTGTTGAATCAGTGCTGTATTCATGTGATGGTGACTTGACTACTGGTGATCTGATTGGCGGTGTTGTAGGTTATATTGGTGCTTATATAGTGTCAGTGTGGGCTTGTCCCTGATTGTAAAGCAAGTGCACACCTGACTCTGTGATTAGGGGTTTCTCTGCACCACTGTTACTTTCTTGCTTGTGTTTAGGGTGCTTTCACATGATACAGTTTTTGGTTCGTTTTTTTATGCAGAAATGTACAGCATTAACTGCTGTGCCTTTCTGCACAAAAATGCACCAAACACACATAAAAACTGCACCAAAAATGCTCTGTGTGAAAGCATCTTTATAGTGTAGTTAATTTTAGAAAGTGGCGAGGTGCGAGAACAAGGAAAAAATTTTAACTGGATATTGTGCCAGGGCTGCTTTTAATTCCCAGTCTGGACCTGCACATAGATTATGCCCCCTTGCTGAGGACAGCACAAGCTAGTGACAGACGTGCTGTTTCCAGTGCTGTGTCCCTTATTCTGTAAGATGCCATAATTTCAGAACAATTAATGCTCAAATCTGGCAATTTGCAGCCAGAAAAGAGTCCAGCTTATTAATGAGCAGGTGTTAGTCCCACCCACACGTGGCTAGTCACCCCTACTTATGGCTAATTCAACATTTTACTTTGAATAGGTAGAAACACTTGAATAACTGTCAGGTGGGTGGGGCTAGCATTGGGTGGGCAGGGCTTATTCCTGTAATACATATACCACCGCGCTAAAAACAGCCAATTCTATACAAAAAGAGAGCCCCAATTTCAGTAACAAGTGTCTACAGGTGATCATTGTAACTACGTTAATGTATGACCAGATGTCCACAATTAGCATCAGTCCTATAGAACAGTCAAAAACCACTTAGCACAAAAACAACCATAAAATCAATAAACCAAAATATCAGAGATGACAGCTGGATTACCAGAAAGGTAGATCACCCGTCTTCTATTCCACATTAAAGCCGCAATAGTCCTCCTGACACTGATTAATTGACTAGCGTGCACTCCGGCCGGTAGTGCTCGCTATACTGACTGGTAGATCTGGTAACGTCACCCTCACTACAGATTAAACAGGCAATCAAACTACCTGGGCTAATACCTGCTCATGAATAAGCTGGACTCGCTTCTGCCTGCAAATTGCCAGATTTGAGCATCAAATGCTCCAAATTCCTGCATCTTATAGAATGAGGGACACAACATGTCTATCACTAGCTTGTGCTGTCATCAGCAAAGGTGACATAACCTATGTGATAGGTTCCATTTAAAGTTTGAATATTTTTGTGAATAGTTTATTTAGTACTGTTCTTCAAGGTGTTTTCTCACCACATTGATTAGCATAAAACATGTAGGCAAAGGTAAATAAAGACAATTACCAATTGCATTGCTGTTTTGATTTTGCTTTGTTTAGGAGATGTTCTCTTCTGCTTGTGTTTACAAGTTTATCTAGGTTACTGATCACATCTCACTGCTCGTTCTCTGCTCTGATTGCTCCAGCAGTCGTATCTGACTATGGTGCTGTCACTTCCTACTGAGTTTTATCTCCAGCACAGGAGCATGTTTGTTTAAGTTAATTACAGATTTTAACCCTTTAAAGCCCTGTAGCCTTGTGCACTACAGTTTATAAACCTCCAACATTCATCTCACTGTAACAGGCTCAGCTAGGAATAGCAGAGCTGATATGCACTCAGTGCTGTAAAACCATCCTGGCTGTGGCTCTGTGAAACAGCATGGTGAGACAACTCCTTTGAATCCAGTATTATAGCTCTTTCTACTCCACTGATACATTGTCTTTAGTCTATTAGCTCAGATCCTTGATTGTTCTCTCTTCATAAACTGCATTACAGAAGATTTTCAAATATTAATAATTTTTTTATAGCGAAACAAAAGGAGACAAAATACAGCGCACCCTAGTGCAATACAAGTGGCTTTTACAATAGATTGAGTATACATACTGCTATATACTAACCTTAGGATGTTGCACTCAAGAGGCACAAAATGCAATAGAACGTCACAATGGAAGGGAACCAGAGGGTGGGGTCTGCAGCAGCCATGTCCATGATTGTCCGCTCCCAGCCAGGAGGTGGATAATTATAGAATTGTACAAACAGTAAACACAGTAAACCTTGGGTGTATCACAGACAACATACAGCTCTGTATGTCATCCGTGATATACACAAGGTTTACTGGCGATTAAACCTGTTTGAACAGTTAATTTTTTTTAGTATTTATTTACTCTTTTTTTTTTTTGGGGTTTTCTTTACACCTTTTTATTTCCCTTAATGGGGTTTTGCCACGATGTAATGTTGATGTGGGATCCTCCAAAATGGGTATTTAATCACTTTTCTAAATATATGTGATTACAAAAAGTGAAGCCTATGAGAGCTACAGCATTGCTCACTCCCCCTTAGTTACCTGAAAGTTTACATTAGCCACGACCAGAGGAGCTGACAGGAGCTGATCTGGCCATGCTTGCGTGTTTGCACTTCTTATCTGATGACAGGGAACATGAATGAGCTTTCAAGGAGCTTGGGAGAAATGTGCAGTGTATGAGTCTGTCTGCTGTATAGAGAATCCACTGTTGTAATGTTATTATTTGAGTAAACTTTTAAGACGCTCCCTGCTTCCTCACTCTCTGATTACCCCCCTCCTCTCACCCCTGCAGCATTCATGACTAAGCATGATTTGTTTATATTCTCCCCTGAGCTGATAAGGAGGTAATGAACTCACTTTGTGGCAAAACCCCTTTAAGCAGAGCGTGGTCTTGTATTAAGATCTACAGCACATACTGAGCAGGTGCGCTTGAATCCTTTTATGTGGTGTCTTTGCAGGTTATATTTGTGCATGGGCTATGATCCCCGGATTACCTTGGACTAGTACATATGCATGCCTTGTTAATTTGTCAATCAAAATGTGATATAGAGTGTGTGGGGGAGGGAGGGTAGTACCTCCCTCTTTGCTATGTTTATATACTGTTTTTCCTGGTTTTATGCAGTTGCGTGGAAGGCTTTCTTCAGTGCATGTGCGCTTATCAGCTCCGCAGATGTGCAAATGAATTATATCAGTGCATACATATTGTATATCACACCCGTATACTTAACCTTTTATCTTGGTCACTGATTAGCACATGCATTCATCTCTTGCGTTTTAAACCAATATGCATAAACTATTGCAACATTTCCCTTTGGGTAGCTGCCACCAAAACCCAGAACTGAAGAGGTTAAAACATCCCTTAAACGGGTTGTCTCACTACAAAGATTAGCTTTTAAAATGTAGGGAACAGTAAATGAAGACTTTTTCGAAATATATTGCTTTGTTCATCTTTTTTTGTTAAGGAGCTACAAATGATTTTATCACCTTCTAAGGGCTTTATAGTTTCCAAAGTGACCGACCTATGTACTCCTTCTCCTCTGCTGTTTGTTCTATCTGATAGCAGGGAATGACATCACACAGATCTGGCTGGCAGTGTGATAGCTTGTGTTTTATGTAATCTTTCAGACAAAAGACAGTAATTACTCTACTGTTTACATTAGCTCAGAAGCTTCTCCAGACCCCAGAGAAGGTAATTCATTCTAGACTAAGAGAAGTCTGAATACATTGAGCTCATATGCTAATTACAGACAGCTTGACCAGGAAGTGACAGAGCAAAGCCCCATTATTTCATTCATGCATCCTATGAAACTATGAGATGAGACAACCCATTTAAACACTCCCCATTAGTCATTTAAAGAATATTTTTCACATTGGGAGTTTATAACTCTGCACTAGAAACTATTAAATAACGCCCGTAAAATCGAGGGGTCTATTATCCATGTTAAAAGGTCTGATTTCAATAAGAACCTCAGTTATAGTAGGAGTAATGATGCCTGATATGAGTAGTGCAAAAAATAAGTGAAGGAGGATAACCACACACCCACATCCATTCTCAAATTCAATTTTAGAATTAAAAAAAGTCATTGATTTAAGTGAGTTTTAGTTTCTTAAAACATGAAAGTTCTGATCCTTACACACAAATGGTTTAGAAGGTGAAAACAAGGTGATCAAAGAAAAACAGTAGATTACCATGGGGAGAAATCTACAACTCATTGAGGGGGACTACCAAAGACAAACAAGAAAGAAATCAGCTTACTACTAACACTTGGATAGCACTACAAATCTCTCAACAGAGTCTCCTCTTTCTTCAGAAGACAGAGATGTAAACCACAAAGAGCAGATGGAAAACAGAAACGCTAACAAAAAATATTCAACTCAGAAACACAGACAATAGACTTAGTTACACAATGTTCTTTTGTGCACAGCTGGCCACCATTGCTTTTAATGGATTTACAAACGAAAAAATCTCTAAATTGTTCTCTTT
>JAODAL010054116.1:0-24836 GCA_025379985.1 Phyllomedusa bahiana | reverse complement strand
TTTATCTTTAACATAATAAAAAAAAGGATTTAGACATAAAGCTGTCAAACAGATGTTTAAATGACACTAGTCTGACATACATTTTCCCCATAGAGTCCTAAGGGAATGTTTCTTTATACAGAAAATTTTAATATCTGCTTAGTATACAAATATGTGCTGCAATTGTACATCCCAAGAAAAGAGCTACATTTGTTATACTTTTTCCGATTTATTCTTTTGTTATATTGCCTTACATTGAATCTGTATTTGCTGATATTCGTCTCAAGGAATCATTCTCCCTGAGCAGCTTCCCCTTTCTACTGATATTCTAAATATGCTGTATTTTTACTGATGACTGTCCTAGACATGACATTGAAGTTTAGAATACTGACAGATGATATATTATGCATTTTAAAGCTTTAATGTACATGCTAGTCCTCCAGGCTATGCCATTGACACTGAATTTAAAATATGCTCATACTTGCAATTCCAGGTGGAGGAAATGTATTGTTTACTACCAGATATTGGATGACCTAGAAATCACTCTTCTGAGTCACACAATGAGTTTTAGATTCCTGTATAAACATACTTGTCATTTAATATATCTATTATCTTTCTATATTTTATTACGCAATTATCAAAGGTAGTAATAGTGTTATTTATACAGGGCACAGCCTCATTATATTTAAGTAGACAGGAAATTTTGTATTCTTAAGCAGAACTGCCATCGGTAATTTCAGGGTCATATACAACTGAAGTATCTGGGCCCCCGGCTTATTACCAGTTTCCATCTTGGAATACATAACTGCCCCTCTTTTTTTCAACCCATTACTGACATTAGACATACAGTTTCTGTATATTGGGGGGTTTCCAATATTTCAGTGGTGTCTTTGAACAGTGCATCTTGTTCCACAAATGTATATCTATGTAGATGGAAAACTAAAAAAAAGTTTAGCTTTTGGAAGGCAAATACTATATAAACACAAATCACTGCAGCAGGAAGGATTTTCATTTGATAAAGGCCCTTAAAAGGGGTTGTCTCACTACAAAGATCATAGTTTAAAATGAGGGGACCAAAAATCTAAGCATGTACGTCCTGGGTTACCATTAGCAAAGTGCTATGGTTTATGAGAAGGGGCTGCTTTATTTGTGCTTAGCAACCATGTTTGATCCCAGGTCGGGTTATGCCCCGCTAATGTATTACTGGCTGCCGGCTGAATGTTATGTCCCGCCCAGGTCAAGGACAAAATGCGCAGGCAGGGATGAGGTTGCAGATGGGAGCGCCTTGACAAGTAGTAGCGGGCATGGAGAGAGAATTTTGTGACACAAATCAGCAGTCCCATGCAAATTACATACAGAGAACACAGCTGTACTGTGCAGTCCCATGTAAAACAATTTTGTGACACAGATGTACAGTCCCACATAAATCAATTTTGTGCCTCATGTGCATTCCTGCGTAAATCAGAAACAGAGAACACAGCAGTCCCATGTAAGATGTGCAGTCTCATGCATATTACATACAGAGAACACAGCTGTGCTGTGCAGTCCCACGTAAAACAATTTAGCAACACAGTTCTGCAGTCCCACATAAATCTCATGTGCAGTCCCGCATAAATCAGAAACAGAGAGAACACAGCTGTACACAGCAGTCCCATGTAAGGTGTGTAGTCTCATGCAAATTACATACAGAGAGAGAACACAGCTGTACTGTGCAGTCCCACGTAAAAAAATGCAACACATATGTGCAGTCCCACGTAAATCACGTGTGTGCCTGCAGTGTATATCACTGTGTGAGCGAGAGAGACAGAGAAAAACATGAGAAGATGTGACCCAATCTTTCCAGAGTACGGATGTCAAATGCCATTACTAGTTACAAAGTATGTAGGAAGAGAGCCGAGAAATTTGAGATATAAACTATGAGTCTACAGACTTAGTTTTCACTTCTCGCAAAAATATTCCAAATGATAAGAGAGAACCTCTCCCTTCACCAAGCTCACACAGAATGAATCAGTCACATGCACATTTTGGGGGCGTGCCTGCAGAGAGTGAAGATACTCCCTGCTGGGAGGAGAAAAACGCCCCATTTGACAAGCTCTGCTTGGCAATCAGCATAAAAGGAGGCCAACTGCTGTAACGAGACACCCCCTTAAACAGCTGTACTGCCTTGATGGCAGCCCTGTCAGTAAGTCTACCATATGGTCTTCTCTATGGAGCTTATCCTCCAGTGGTCCTAAAATACGATCTAATTTGGTCTTAACAAGCTGAATATATTTTTTGGTTGCAGAAAAATATACTTTTGACACCAGACATTGTCATCATGTGCAATGTTACCTCAGTGGCAGAATCTAAATGTACAGTTTGTTTCGATTTGCACCTCCGTAGTTCCATATGGGTGTATTTTACTATCGCCTCCACAAGGGTCAAGCAAAGTAGGCTTCTTACAGGAGGTGGTGCAGTGTATGGATTATATGCAGTCATTACGAAAAGGCACATACTGCAAATGTACCTTATCTGCTAGGAATTAATATGAAGAGGCAGCAAATGAAATAAACGAGGGATTTCAGAGAACACTTAGAACACGATTGTGGTTTTAATCCCTTTTATTCCAGTTGAAAAAAAACATAAGTATTATGTGATGACATTGATAAATGCTAGAGTGGCATCTGAAGGTATTATCATCACTTGTATGTAAAGTGGAGAGAACAATAATTTAATTTTTACCATAACGTCTACAGGGATCATTTTTGTTTGGTAGGTACTCTATACACAAACAGTCTTTGTTTTTGCACCAAGAGCTAAGCTATCACTGTACTTGACCACTGCGCCTGGAGTTCTCACTTACTTTTCTATGGCCTTGCAGCTGTTTCCCTTTTGTTGATCTTTTTCTCTAGTTGTTAGGCGCACATTTGTAGCATCTTTCTTTTGTTGGTAGGCACACCTGTTTACATAATTGTCATGTAACGGGTCGCCGCCGCGGTCAGGTCACGCGACTGTCGGGTCGCACCGTGACCCACCACGGAGGTCCCCGGCGGGGTACGGGCTGTCGCCGCGGGTCCCACTTGTCGCCCGTGGTCTGCATCCGTCCCGCTCTCATCCACAGTGACGCGATCCCCGTGTTTGCTCCGCGTCCCTCGCTTGGAAGCGGCAATGCGCTCGAGTCGGCCCCCTTGGCGCGACGCGCACGCGCTTCGTTCATGTAGTGGATTTAAAGGGACAGTGCGCCGGTAATTTGCGCTAATTGCCGGACGCTGTCTCTATTTAAGTTTATTGTACCAACAGTACTTATCACCACGCTGGATCTTTGTTGCCCCGTGCCTTTGTGAAAAGCGTTCCTGTTAGTCCATTAGCCTTTGCCGCTGTACCAGACTCTCCTTGCTACGTTTTCTCGTTCCGAACCTCTGCGCCTGCCCTGACCTTATGCCTGTCCTCAGTACCATCGAACATTGCCGCCTGCCCTGAACATACTGTCCTGCCCACCACTAACTGGACTCTTGGATTACGTGTTTTGCGTAGCCTCGCTGCACCTCGGCTGCGCCGCAGGCAAGGCACGTCAGGGGGGACGAATATGGGTAGCTCATGCCGCAGTCAAGTACATCACGCTTTGCGGCTGGCTCTGGGTGAAAACCTGGGGGCTACTTAGATTCAAGTTCCCCACTGGCGGGGCGTTAGCTATCATGCTGCGTGGGTCCTGCGGATCCACTTACCTCATAGTCCGATACAGTAGATCACTGCACCATGGGATCCCGCCATGGTGCCCCTCCCAAGGCATTTTTACCGATCTTTACGCTCGGTTGTTGCCCAGCAAACGCAACCAAATCGCACAACAAGGTCAGCAGTTGGCCAGCTCTCGGCCATGATGCTTCAGTCTCTTAGCATCCCGCAGCCGCCTCCGTCTGTGCTCGCACCATCTACTCTGCATCGTTTCCTGTTGGCCACCGTGGGGACCCCAAGCACTTCGGCTCCCTCGTACCCACCTGATTTGCGCTCACCCCGGGATCACAAGCGTCTGCCGGGTTTCATTAAGCAGTGACTCTATGCACGTGGAGCTGATGGCCGGTACCTGTTTCCTTCGGAGAGGTCTAAAAGTGGCCTTCGTGGTGAGCCTACTTTCCGGGAATGCCATGGCTTGGGCAACCCCCTCCTTGGGGGACAGGAACGACCTCAGCTGTGACTGCGGACCACCTACCAGATCTTCCTTCCAGGAATCACGGCGCACCTTTTTGAGGAGCCGTGCGCGTGCTTCTCTGGCCCGAAGATCGCCCTCTTGAGCCTTTCGTCAAGGTGCGAGTCACTCTCGTGGCGACTATCGCGGTTCAATTCCCGATATCCTGGGACTTCGGAGCTCGCGAGGGCATAACGATGCTCGCTTCTAGCTGCGCCCATCTTCAAAACAGTAGGGTCATGTCCAGCAGGGCTTGTTATAAAGCTGATAGCCTTGGCAGCATGCTCGATGTCGATATTAGTCCTCCCTGAACGTAACTAAATTCTCTTGCCACATCGCATCGATATCACGGGTCACTGAGAAAGGCAGGGGAGCTTCGCCCTCAAGAAAGAGTAGGTCTGCCCTTCATCACATACAGCGTCCGGGAAATGCTCTCACCGTACGGTGCTACGTGGGAGAGGCGGATTCTAGGTGCCAGTTCTCTCCGCTCAACAACGGGGGTTTTTGATGATGCCAGTGGGGTGTAAGTCTGACACGCTGGTTATTCGTTCCGGAGTTCTGACCTTCCTGGATCTCGGGAGTCAGCGGGAACTTTATCATGTGCCTCTCCTGGTATCCCGGTACCGCGTGCACTGTTAGTTCGCCTGGAGATAACCTTTTTGCTGATTTCTCGGTTAGTGGGGAGCTCCTCACCTGATCCATCCAGTATATAACCAAGCCAGTGACTCTCCGGGTGGGGGTCTCTACATAAGGAGAAGAATCAGGTTCCACGTTCTGTCACGTGCTTCCTCGGCGATCCTCTCGTGAGGCTTCCCTGGCTTGCAACCGTCATGCCCTACGCTGGATTGGTATGACTGGTGAGGTCCTGCGTTGGGGGACCATGAATGCCAGAGACCTCTGCTTGGGGTAACTCGCCCGGTGCCTACCAATTCTCCGCACCCGCTTGCCGAGGCTTTGCACAGTGTCTACCAGCTGAGTACCAGGTCTTTGGGGGACGTATTCTCGAGAAAGGAAGAGCCGACTAGCGCTGCCACCACACATCGGCTCCTTACGACTGCCTTACCTTCTTACAGGACACCAGTCCGCTCCCCCGGGTTGAAGGGTCTACCCGCTTTTTTCCTGCGTACCGGAAGGACTCGAGGCATTGTCGGCTACATACAAGAGAACTTGCTAGAAAGCGGTGTTGTCTCCGTAAGTCCTCATCCAGCCGGAGCCGGCGTTTTTCTTCGTGCGCTGAAGAAGGATGGTTCCCTTTCGCCCGTGTATTGAATACCGGGACTCACTTAAGTGACTCACCGTGAAAGAAGACCGTAGCCTACTCCGCCTCACTCCCCGATCGCAGAACTTTGTGACCGCCTACAAGGGGGCTAAGTGTTTCCAAGTTGGACCTGCCGAGGTTGCCTACAATCTCATCACGGAATTCGGGAGGGGGACGTGGAAGACGGCGTTTAATACGCCCGGAGCATGGACATTTTGAATACTCTAGTATTGCCTTTGGGCTCTGTCATACGCTCCAGCAGTGTTTCAAAGAATTTGTTAACGAGGTCTATCCGGGATCTTCCTTGTACACCTGGTTGTAGTGTAGACTTGGATGACATCATAATTTTCTCCCCGATCTTCACAGACGCAACGAATCCAGTGCGCAGTTCTGCGACTCGTCTGCGCAGTAATCGTCTGTAAGCTCACAGCATGGAAAAAATGTTCATTACCCATCAGACCAGCCTCCCTCTCTCTCGGGTTACTAGTCGTTCAGCAAGGGCCTGAAGAATGGACCCAGTCTAAACTCTCTCTGCGTACTGCAATGGCTCTCGTCAAGTTCGGTTTCGGGCCACGCAAGCGCTTCTGGGCTTCCGCGAATTTTAACGCCAATGTTATCCCACTCTCACATTGGTGGCTCCTATCTGTGGCCCCTTACTAGGAAAGGAACGCCGAACCGGATGCTGGTCTCCGGAGGCCGAGAGGCGTGTTGTTGGTTTGTAACTGCCTTTCTACATGCACCTGTTCTGGTCCGGCCTCGATGTGAGAAGCCGCGATTTTCCTCTGGAGGTGGATGGCTTCTACTGCTGGGGGCAGAGGGCAGTCCTCTCACACAGAAACGGACACTCAAGGGCAAGTATTCTCACATGTGGGTTACTTCTCTAAGGACCTCTTTTCGCCTGGCGGCGACGGATAACCTTGGCCATTGGGGGACCGGGAACTTCTCTGGCGCCATCAATAGTTTAGCCCTGGCAGGAGTGGCGACATTGCTGGAGGGGGATCGCCATCGCCTATAGACATTTATTTCCGGACCATAAGAATTTACTGTATCTACTGACGTCCAGTCGTTTGAATCCTCGCCAAGCCGATGGTCATCTCTTTTCGCGTCACGCTTGACTTTCGCAATAAGACTTTTCTCCGAACTGCTGAGAGAAAAACGTCAGGGCTGACGCCCTCTCCCGTGCCCTCCGGACGCGTGGCGTGAAGAACCCGTGTCACAACACATTCATTTATCGAGAACGTTGGTTCACGTTGGCTCCCGAGATCTCCAGGAAACAATCCTACTGCAAGGACCTTCGTGACGCCCGCACCTCAGGAAGAACAGGTGCTTGGTCTGGGGCACATAGGTCTCTCTTGGGCTGGTATTCCGGAAGCACGGGAAGTCCCTTCGCTTGATCTCAACAGGCAACCTTACTGGTGGCCGACCCTGGCACATGGATTAAAGGACTTCCACGGCTCAGCCTTGTATCCACATGTGCTCCGCGAACAGGCCCACGCCCTTGAGGCCTGGCGGTCTCCTGCATCCACTGCACCGTGACTGAGTATTCCCCGTGAAGCACATAGCCGATGAGTATTTCACATCACTGATCTTACGGCTTCTATGGGAATTAGTCATCTGGGTGGTTACGAGATAGAACGGTTTCAAAGTTTGTCCCACTTGCGTACCTCCCAGGGGTCCTGCCTTTGTCTGCTACTCACAATTCAGCCAATCAGCTTGTCCTTCCGAAATGTCGGTTCCGACTACATGAGTGTTACCGTACTCATCACAATTGTCGCAGTGCCCGCCGTCGGTGTCCCTATTTGTTTCCGATTTTGTGCGTGCACTATGCTCCCGTCTGAAAGTCAACCTGGACTTTTCGTCAGCATATCCTCCCTCAATCCAATTGGCAGGTGGAGCGGGTGATACCAGATTCTGGGGGAATACCTACGTCACTTCTGTTACTATGGATCGTCAGGGACATAACTGGGCCGTACCTAATCACTTGGCAGTAATTCTCGTACAAACCATCGCGTTTCGGAGGCAGCCGGCGTCTCTCCATTCTTTGTAGTCTAAGGCGCATCCGCACCCCCCCTCCCCTGTCCACATTATTCGGAGGTGCCCGCTGTCTACGACCCAAGTCCGGGATATCATGGCCATCTGGCTGGACGACGCGCCGTTCCCTACTTCGGGCTCTGCCCGTATGAAGACTCAGGCTGATAAGAGGAGAAGACCCGCACCAACTTTCCTCCCAGGGGACAAAGTTGGTCTCCTCAAGGTACGTGCGCTGAGGGTTCCTAGTATCAAATTTGGGGCCTCGCTTCATCGGTCCCTTCAAGGTCCTCGGCAGTTGAAACCCGTGACGTATAAAGACTCTCCCTGCCTCCATCCCTCCGGATTCAACAACGCATTCCATGTCTCCTCCTTAAGCCGCTGGTCCTGAACGTTTCTCTCATCTGGAATGTTAATCCTTCCCTGTTGCCAAGTCGCCGTCTCATCTTTGAGGCGTAAAGATATCCTTGGAGATGAAGGAATGTCAGAGCGAGCGCCTTCTTCCTAAGTAGATTTGCGAAGGGCCTTCGGCCCCGCTGAGGTGAGTGTTTCCTGGGAGCCGAATGCTAACATCCTGAATCGTTAACTACCCTCTCTCAGGTTTCTGCATCTATAAGAAAGGAAGGGAGAGGTCTAAGGGGGGGGTTACTGTAACAGTTAGGCAGCGGTCCGGTCCGGAACCGCGGTCGCACCCGTGCCCCCCGCGGCAGGTCCTCTCGGCGGGGACTGCGTTGCACGCAGCGGGTCCCACACTGGAGCACGTTTGGCTGACATCCGGTCCCCGTCTCCTCACCTGATCCGCGCTCCCTGTTCGCTCTCGCCGTCCCCTGCTGGCCGGAATGGACATGCAGCGCCCCCTAGCCGAGCTTGCTGAGCGTGCGCTTTTTTTTTTTTCCCCCCCTGTCCCTTTCCCTTCATTATTTTTTTTTTTTTGTTTCCGTTCATTGTAGATTTAAAGTGGGACAGTGCGCCGGTAAATTGGCTAATTGTAACGGTCGACTGATCTCTATTTAAGTTTAGGTCACGTCACTTCCCGCTGGATCTTGATTGCCGTGCCCTTTGAGAAAGCAGTTCTGTTAGTCCATTAGCCCCGCCGTGTACCAGACCGGGCAACGTTTCACGTCACCGAACCACCGCCGCCTGCCCTGACCGTACCGCCTGTCCTCGACCCCGAACCATTGCCGCCTGCCCTGCCCATACTGCCTGCCCACCACGACGACTCTTGGATTACGTTTTTGTCCCTCGCTGCACCTCGGCTGCCGCCGCGGGCAAGTCACGGTCAGGGGGGACGACCTGGTAGCCTCAAGCCGCAGCAAGTCCACCCGCTTTGCGGCGGGCACTGGTAAAAAAACCGGGGGCTACTTAGATTCCGTTCCCTGGCGTGGCTTAGCTATCATCGCCTGCGGTGGTCCTGCGGATCCACTACCAAGTCCGTTACATTGTCCTTTTCTTATTGGGCACATTTTTACTCCACTTCTCTGTATCTCGTTGGTAAACACAATTCTCTACCGTTTCTCTTCCTCTTGTTGGTAGAGACACTTCTCAACCATTTTTTTTTTCTTCTATTGGTAGATACACTTCGATTTTGTTTCTCTTTCTCTCAATGGTAGGCACACTTCTCTACCATTTTCTCTTTCTTCCATTGGTAGGCACACTTCTCTATCATTTCTCTTTCTTTTATTGGTAGGCATACTCCTCTAACATTTCTCTTTCTCTTGTTGGTAGTAGAAAAGTGAAGAAATCTACTTTCTCTTGTTGGTAGGCACACTTCTCTTCCGTTTCTCTTTCTTTCATTGGTAGACACATCCCTCTACCATATCTCTTTGTCTCATTGGTAGGCACAACTCTCTATCATTATCTCCTTCTTTCGTGGGTAGTGTGACGACTCTATATTGTCTGGATGCCCTCCTGAGCCGTCCTAGGGATATTTCTCTCATGGAATCGCTGTCTTTGGTAAAATGGATGACACTGCGACACAGGCTTCCGTTCATCCTGGCTTCAGCCAGTTTTATTGAGCCACAGGAAAGCATACAAAACAAACACAAATAAAATCCTCGGCCGTCTGGTCACTAACTAAACATAGAGATCCCTCTCTACACATTGTCTGGACCTAATGTCCAGCTCCAGCAGTAGTGTACACCCTCAATACAGCGTTAGACTTCATTCAAGCCTCCTGTGGCCAGAGCTTCTCTCCAGCTCCACTGCTGCTCCAGGAACTGGCAGCAATCACGCCCCCTCCCCCCCCACCATCCCCTGGAAGTGGGGGCCTTTCCCCCCTTTAAAGAACCCTAGCCATTTTTGGGGGCCTTCCTGACACGGGGCCCTATTTTTGAAATCTTCATGGCCCAATTTAAATGTGAGAAAAATTTTTGAAATTTCCCTTTTCCAGGGGGATTCGGGGAACGGGATTTCTCATGAAAACATTTTTCTTTAATTTTAGAAAGAAAATTTTATCAAAAAAAAATCGTTTTTTTTTTTGTAAAAAAAATTTAAAAAATTTAATAAAAAAAATTTTAAAAAAAATTTTTCTGGGGGTTTTTGAAATTTCCCAAAAATTTTCTGCGTGCAGACAGAAAATTTTTCACCACAAAAATAGTTTATAATAGTATTACCATTTTCCCCACAAAGGGGTTGGAATCTTTTTTTTAAATGTCTTTTTTTAGGGACATTAGAGGGCTTAAAAATTTTGTAGTAATTTCTCACATTTTCAGAAATTTGCAATATATTTTTTTTGGGGGGACCTTTCCCAGTTCTGACGTGGTTTTTGGGGGGCCCGTATTTAGTCCCCCCAAAAATGATGCCTTTAAAGGGAAACCCTAGCCCCCTTTAAGTATTTACAACATTTGTTTGGGAAAAGTTTTTTAAAAACCCTTTAGGTATTTAACGGGAAAAAATTTAAAAAGCCCCAGTGGAGGTAAAATTTTTAAAAAATTTCACTATTTTTGCGTTTTTTCCCAAATATTTATCCATTATTCAAGGGAAAACGGAAAAATTGTAAACTAGGAAAAAATGCAATGAAAATATTTTTTCCCCCGGGGTCTGCCTTTTTTTAGAAATACCCCATTGTGGCCCTAATGTTTTTTGGGCCCCTAAACCCCTTAACCCCCAAGAATAGGAGGAAAACCCCTACTGGATTTGGGGGGTTCATTTTCAATAAAATTTTTATTTAGGCCCCTTTTTCGGGTTTTGAGGGGGGGGCCCTTTAAGGTGTTTTAAAACTTTTAAAAATTTCCCAAAAAAGGGGCCCCATTTGGGAAAACTCCCACCCAAAAAAGGTATATATACAGGTGTGTAGGAGTATATCCCCCCCCACAGGTGATTCAAAATTTTTTTTTTTTTTTAGCATTGGGCCCTGTAAAATTTAAAAAAAAAAAAAAAATTTTTTTCCCAAAAATTCTCCCAATTTTTTTAGTTTAAAAAAAGTTTCATATTTAAAAAGGAATCCTGGAAAAAAAAAAAAAAAAAACTGAAAAACTTTTTTTTAAGAAATTTTTTTTCCAAAAGTTGGGCCCAAATCCCTTACTTGTGGGTTAAACTGTTTTTTGGGGCCCTTTGGCCCGGGAGCTTTTAAAAGGGAGGGAGCGTTTATTTGGATTTTGGAACGAGTTTTTTGGTGGGGCCATGTCGCATTTGCAAAGCCCCCAAAGTGGGCAAAACCCGGGTAAAAACCTTCCAGGTGGGCCCCTAGTTTTGGGAGGCGATTTTTTAATCGCCCAAAGTTAAACCCCGGGGCAAGGTTTTTATGGTGATCGAAAATTTTTCAGATCATGCGAAAATTTAAAGGGTTTTAAAATATGTGCATAAATTAAATTAAAGATCGCGCCTTTTTCGGCGCTTCCTGAAATTTTTGGGCGGCCAGCAAATCAGATTCCAGAATAGAGGGGGTTTGGGATGTGTGGGGCGCCCTTTTTATAAATGGGATGTGTTTTTGGGTTGCGATTGGCTGGGGGGGGAAAAATCACATGACCTCGTATTAAGGGAACCCAGCTTTTCTGTTCAGCCTTTGTGTCTCTCAGGCCCTCATGGGGAAATTAGGACGTGGGGGTTTTCCCTTTGTGGGCCAAAAAGGCTCAGCAAAATTTTAGTCTATTTCTGCACAGGGGAAAACCTCTACTTTTTAGCTGGACCCTTCCAATTTATTTTAGATTAGAGATTTTGAAGATTTTTTTTTTATTTTAGTAGAAAATTTTAAAAAAGCAGAATCTACCCCCTGTAAAGTCACGTGGGGGAGCGGGGGGGGGGGGGGGTTTTTTTTTTTTTACTTTAAAAACCTTTTTTTCAAAGGGGGGGGAAAAACACATTTTTCCCATCCCCATAGTCTGAGAGCCATAACTTTTTTTTTTTTTCGGGTATTGGGGCTGTGTACAGGCTTTTTTTTTTGGGGGGTGAGTTGACATTTTTTTTTTTATCATTTTTGGGGGGGCCCAAAAGGACTTTTTGATCATTTTTTAAACCCTTTTTTTTTTGGAAAGGGCAGATTTGAAGAAAATTCGGCCCCTTTGTAGTGTTTTTTTTTTTTTAACACCCTCACGTCCCAGAGAAAAGCTAAAATTTTAGCTTTACTTTTGTGGTCGATCGTTTTACGGGGGGAAAAACCCTAAATTTATATATTTTTTTTTTTTATGTTGAAGCATTTTAAAAAAAAAAAAAAAGGTTGTTTTTTTTTTTTTTGTGTTAAAAGAATTTTTATGCTTTTCGTAACTTCGGGAGGCCAAAAACTTTTTATTTTTCCATTACGGGAGCTGTGTAAGGACTTTTTTTTTTGCGGGATAAAACTGACGTTTTAATTGGTAAAACGCGGGGCTTTTTAAAAGGAGTTTTTTGATCATTTTAAAACCCCCTTTTATGTGCTGGCGGGGGGGATAAAACAAAAATTTTTTAATTTCTGTGATTGTTTTTTTTTTGTTTTTTTTTTAGGGGCGTTCCCCATACGGGTTTTTTTTAAACCCGGGACAGATTTATGGGGCCGGGGTCTTTTACGCACACGGCGTCCCCAAATTTATGGGTATTTTAATTTTTTTTTTACCCTTTTTTGGGGGCTTTTGGCTTTTGAAAAGGGGGGAAAAAAGGGCTGGGTGTACGTTTTTTTTTATTTTTTTTTTTCGTGTTTGTTTTTTTTTTTTTTTGGTTTTTCCCATTTTTTTATTTTTTTTTAATTTTATGAAAACTTTTTTTTTTTTTTTTTTCCCCATGGGGGTTTTTGAATGAAAAGATTTTTTGGGTTCTCTCATTTCTTTTAGGAACCCCAATGAAAGCTTTTTGGGGTGCACTGGTTCTATGGTAATTTTTGGGGTCACGATGAAAGGGCCAGGGGCCCACAGGGCAGGGGCCGGGGCCTCGGACGCCCACGGGAAAAACCGGAGGCTTTTCTCTGCCTTCCGTGCTGTTGCCCCGCACAAAGCACCCCGCACGATCGGGGCACTGTTTGGTGGGCCAACAGGGGGAAGCAGGAGGAGCGATTTTCCTCCTGCGTCTCTTTTTTGGGTTTATTGCGCCCCGGAGGGGTCCCCGGAAAATTTAAAGGGGTTTTTTTTAAACCCCCCCGGACCCCCCCTTCCCCAAGGGGGAGCGATCTCGGGTGGGGGGACAACGCAGGGGGGAATTTTTTGTGAAATTTATACAGATGAAAACCCCGCCCGATCGCGGGAACTCGCTTTAAAAGTTTCGGAAATCCTCGTGCGGTTAGGGATACGAAAAGGGGGCGTCCCCCCCCAAACGACCGGGAAAGGTAGGCATGTCTAAGGTCACAAAAAGGGGTTCAATAGTTCCAGGGGGACCTATCCAATATCGGGGTTGGAAATAAAGGGACCTAGAAGGGGGGCCCAGCTACCCCCCCGGCCCGGGGGGGTTGGGTAGGGCCCCCAATACGGGGGGGCCCCGGGCCCTTTGGTTATTTTTAAACCAGGGCCCTTTTTTTGGGGGTGGGGGATGGTACATCCCGCAATTCCCGCTGGGGTTTTTTTGGGAAAACCAAACACGCTGTTTCCCCCGTGCATAACAATTTGCAATCTGGGGAGAGCAAATGAAATTACCGTAATTGGGGGTCCCGCATGTGGGGTTGGCTTATTGAAGTAAATACGGGGGAGAAATGCCCCCCGAAATTTTAAAGCGTGTGAACTTTTTATTAAATCCCATACAACCCCACACCACCCCAGACAGACAGACACACACTCGACACACACACTCAGAAAACACATACACCCCCTCAGCCCACACACAAAATCGGGAAGACTTTACACACACTCACACACCCCAACAAACTCAGACAGACATACAACTAGACACAACACACTCGGACCCCCCACCCCTCAGACACACACACTCAGACACACACACAACACACCCAGACACCACACACTCAGAAAACACAAACACTGGACAAACAACTGGGGACAACACACACTCTGTCACACACCCACACACTCAGACCCCACACAATCAGAAAAGGAACACACTCAGACACACACAAACCCCAAGACACACACACTCAGACACAACACACACCACTCAGACACATCACACTCAGACGAACCACACTCAGAAAACACACAAAACTCAGACACAAAACACACACACACCCCCACCCCCACACACCCCCAACACACTCGGGCCACACACACAAAACACTCAGGACACAAACACACACACTCAGACACAACACACACACACCTCAGACACACAACACACCCCTAAAGCAGTTTACATTCAGGGGAAGATATTGCTGTTTCCCTCCTTTTTAAAAATACCCCAAGTTCCTTGTTTTCTGCGGGAGGCCCCTCCTCACTAAAACCCCTCCAGGATGTGGGCACCTGTGGGAGTTTGCTGAACCCCTGGGGACAGGGAGGACACGCGGGCTGCAGGAAAATGCTCCGGGAGGAAAGGATCACGGGCAGGGGGGCGGAGCCCTTAAAACCGGGGCCGGTTAGTTTTGCTGGGGGTCCGGATTTTCCCTGCCTCGGGCTTTTGTGGCAGCCGGGCCCTCCCCCTTCCCTCCCTGAGTTTCCCCGGGTAAACCTTTCCCTGCAGTCCCCCCCTTTTCCCCCCCCTGCCCCTAGCAACCTTCCTGAGGGGGTTTTGGTGCGCCCAAGAGCAGGGACACAAAAAAGCTCAAAAGAAGTGGGTGCTGAAAGGCCCCCGCCCCTGGGGGGCCGGGGCCGGTCTGGATCGGGGAAAAAAGGCAGCTTTCTTCGGGGCTTTTTTGCCCCGAAAAACCTGGCCTACCCGACCCCCCCTCCCCGGACACTTTGGGCTTTTCCCAAAAAGGCCACCCCATACATAGATGCCGGGCAGCTATTCGGGGCGGTTTACTGAAAAGTGTCATTTAATTATTTCCTTCTGACCCCATTTTGGGGGGTTTTCCCCCAAACCGGGCCCCCGGAACCCCGGTTTGGGGCATCTCCCAAAGAGTCTCCCGGGGGGTCCCCCCCTTAGGGGCATGTCTTCCCTTACCCCCGGGGGCTCTGCCCCAGGAGACATAAAATCTTTTTTTTTCTCTTTCTTTCATTGGTAGACACACTTCTCTTCTGTTTCTCTTGTTATTAGGCAAATTTTCTTTTCATTTCACTTTTTCTCTTTGGTTTGGGACAATCCAAAAACCCTTTTTTCTCTATTTTATCTGTTTAAACAAACAGGGGAAAAATAAAATGAAAAAAAGTTACCCAAAAAAGGAAATTTTCAAAGAGGTCCCCTTAGCGTCGGGCGGGAATTTGAAAAAAACCCAATTTTTTTTTTTAAAAAGTTGGTTTATTGAAAGAAAAAAGGGTTTGCAGGGCAACGCGTTTCTGGGGAATACTTTCCCGCTTTTTTCAGGCATACTTAATTTAAAAAAATTGGGTTTAAAATTTAGGGGTGCCAAAAAAGGAAATAGGCTCAATTTTTAAAACTTTAAAGGGGGGAAGGGTTTAAAAAAAAGGGCATAAAAAAGTAAAGATGTCTACATACCAGAAAAAAAACCAAATTAAAATTAAATTTTTTAAAAAAATTAAAAAGAAAAAATTTCTTTAAAAATATACAAACAGGGGTTTTACAAAAATTTAAATATGCATATTTAGAAAAAAAGACTTTTTTTTTCAAAAAATTACTAAAACTTGTTTTTTTCTAAGTGGGAATCAAACCCAAAAAAACATATTGCCCTTCTAGTCCCCTTATTTAAACCACTACTCTATAACTCCAGGACTGTCATAGAAAGTTAGCAAAAAAGAAAATTTTTCTGGAAATTTTCAAGCCCCAAGTTTTCTATTGTCCTCATGGGTTTTTTTAATGAGGGGTTTGGATCTTTTAAACTGGGAAAAGATGGAAATTTTTTTAGAGTAGTGGTTAAAATAAGAGAGCTAGAAGCAATAGGTTTTGTTTTTCGATTCCCCCTTAGAAAACGAGTTTTTGTAATTTTTTTTGAAAAAAAAAGTCCTTTTTGTTAAATTTTGGCCCTTAATTTTTTTATGTAGGGCACTGTTTTTATTTATTTTTTAAAAAATTTTGTCTTTTAAAATTTTTTTAAAAAATTTATTTTTTTAAAATTTTGGTTTTTTCTGTGTATGTAGACTTTTGACTTTGTATGTCATTTATTTTTTTTTTGTCCCCTTTTAAAAGGGGTTTAAAGATTTAGCCTCATTTCCAATTTTGGGACCATTTTTAAAACCAAGGGGGATTTTAATTGTTTTGTATGTGGGAAAAAGCGGGTAGTATTCCGGGGAAAAAACTTTGCCCTGCCCCCTTTTATGTACAAAAAAAACAAATTTTTAAAAAAAAAATAGTTGGGTTTTTTTCATTCCTGCTGAGGCCCTTTAAGGGGGCCCCCTTTGGAATTTTCTTTCTTAAATTTTGCTTTTTATTTTTTCCCCCGTTTGTGAACTTTGACCCGGGTCTGGAGTGATGCGTTTAAAAAAAGGGGGGCTTCGGCTGGTGATGAAAGGGTTTTGGAAAGAGCCTGGGGTTATTCTTCCCCTACGTGTATATTTAGCTGTACCCAATTTTTTGCAAAATCCCAAAAAGGTGAGCTTCACTTAAAACAGCAAAAAAAGCTCTGTTGTTTTTTAAAAATTTACGCGCATTTTCGCCTTCTGTTTTTTTTTTCCGAGGGCATTTTGTGACGAGGAAATGGGGGGGTCATTTGAAATTTTTAAACTTTCATTGAAAAATTTCAATTTCTACCATTTTTTTTTCCCATAGCAGGGGGGAAAAAATATTTTACCTTTTTTTTCTGGTTTTCCTTTTTAAATTTGGATAAGGTTTTGGAGGGGAAAACACAGTCGTATTTTTATACTTTTTTTATAAAATAAAAAAAATTTCCAATTTATTTACTATTCTTTTTTTTTTTTGAACCCCCGGGGGGAAACTCAAATCATTTAAAACATTCAAAAAGGGTTCCTTTAAATTTATAAAAAAAAATAGACATTTTTTTACAGGAAAGGGGGTTTTTCCCCTAAAAAAAGTAGCCCGCTTAAAATTTTCAGTTTATTTTTCAGCTTTTTTCAAAAAAATAAATCGAATGTTCCAGTTATTCTGAGTTTTTAAATTTAATTCCGGAATGGTAAAATATATTCAATGCTGGTAGGGACCCCAGTATTGGTTCCCATTTGTGTTTTGGTTTTTTTAATCCGATTTCCCGGAACCCGGGAAACAATGAAGTTATTTACCTCGTGCTGTCAAGTTTAAACAAAAACCCCATTGTCTTTAAAAGTCTAGAAAAACTGAACCCCTTGTTTAAATTTAAAAGGCGGGAAAATTTTCCTGAGTGAGTAGTCAACAGACAATTCTGCAGCTCTAAAAGGACCAAATAAGACTTTTGGTTTTTCTTTTAAAAAAGGGTTTTAGTTTAGAATTTGGGAGAAAAACCTGTTTAAATTGGAGGTTTTAGGAAAAATGCCGTACATGGGCTAAAGGGTTTTTTGTTTTTATGATACGGGAAAAACTCTTAGTAGGGCCAGGCCAAAAGAAGGCAAAGGCATGAGCCCCATTGTTGCCATATGAAAAGGGGCCTGGCAAATTTAAGTCTTTCAACATTCAAACTTGATTTGTACTTCAAATTCTAAGCAATTGTGCTAATATGCCTTTTCAAATTACTCTTATCCATTTCAATTCCTTGGGTACTTTTTTGTTTGTGGATTTCCTTGAAAAAAGGTTAAAAGATTTTTTCTTTATTCACCATCAACTTTTAAATGGCGGGGCTTTTAAGACTGTAGCTCATTGTATCAATTTCAATCAGGAAATATTTTCTTGATGTTTTGATCTTATTATGTTCTTGGCATAGAAATAATGGCTAAAAAAGTTTTATTTCCATTATACAGAGCAGAAAATACAATTGTAAGTTTTAAAAAAAGCATTTGGGGATCTTTTTTGGGGGGGGTTTTAAAAGGCAAAAATTTTTTTGGAAAAAGGGGTGTACCTTTTTTTTTTTGGGATTCGTGAAACCAAAAATGGGCCCCCCTTTTGTCCCGGGTTTTAGCCGTTTTGAAACGGTGTACGGCCAAAACTTGAAAGCACTTTGAATGCGCAAAAGATGTGGGGATGTGTCATGTCAGGGTTGTACAATGTACCAAAAATGCGCCAAAAAGGTACCAAAGTTTGGTGCAAAGCTGTCATACAAATTCACGCCAGTGTCAAAGTGGCATGGGCTGAAAAATTACTTTGGCGTTTAAAAAAGGGACAAATTTATAAAAATGCTTTAGACATTTTTTATTGTTGGATCATACATTATTAAAAGCAGAGATAGAATTGTCGAATTCACGCCAGGTTCAGACATGTTGCCCAAAATGCTAACTCACCAGCAACATTCTAGAGATGCAATTTATTTCATCTTTTGCTCAGTTTTCCATCTTACATTTTTGATTCCTTGTCGACCCCCTTAAGGGCCAATGCTTTCCTTTTTTGTAGGGCAAGAGGTCCCGTCTCCCCCCTATGAATTTTTCCTGGCAAACCCCCCCTTCTAACCAGGTCCCTTTTCCCGCTTGTTTTCCCCGTTTTTCCCTGCACAGAGTGTTTGTTTTAAAAATTTTAATTTCTACTTTATTCCCCAAAAAACCCCTAAGTGCCCTTTGGGTACCATAAAACGGTCCATACAATTATTATTTGCAGAGTTGTAAGGGTTTCCCTTTTACTCACGCTGCCTGTCTCTGTATCAGGTTTTTGTGCCGATTTCTACTGTTCCAAAGAAAATTTTCCTTAACATGCATCCCTTGGTTTTACTGCAAACGAAAACCTATATTTGTGGAGGCAGAAAAATAGTTGACACGAATTTTTTTTAGAAAAAACACTGAGGAAATCTGCCGTGAGGTTTAAAAAAAAGGGGGTTTTTCCCCTTTACAAAAATTTTTTTTCCCCACAAGCCGGGCCTCAGCAGGGCATGGAGTTTGGGCCCTGGGTTGCACAGTTCTTCCCATGGAATATAACCAGTGTGCCTGGTTATATTCAAATTGCCTATAGAAATAAGTGGGGGAGAGCTGCGCAAATGCGGCAATCTCCCAATTCACTGAGGGCGGTTTGTAGCGAGCTACAATTTTGGCCCGGAGAAAAAAAGGGTTTGCCAAATGGCCCCAAAGGGGCCTTTCCAAAAGGGGGAAAGAAGTTCTATGTCACTGGTCTGCTGTACTGTGTCGGGTTCCAGTTCCTCTTTAATGACTATGCAGGGTTTTGGATTGTAAACTTTACTTTAACTAAAGGGAAAGGGCCCCCCAGCCCCGGTTTCCCAAAAAACTTTTTTTTGGGGGTTTTGGGAAACTTCTTATTTTTTTCATTTCCCTTTCACATAAAGGGAACTAGTTTCTTTCTATTTTTATTGTTTTAATGGCAAATTTTTATTCGGTAAAAGGGTTTGGGCCTCAACTTTTGCTTTAATAGTTTAAAAAAAGCTGAAAAAAGTGTTTTGTCTTCAGTACATCTATTACGTGTGGAAAAATTACGCTTTTCCCAACTGCACTATGCATATTAAATTTTTTGATGCAAAGCACCTTTTTTTCATTTTTTTTCCCATTCAAAGCAATGAGCAGCCCCTTTGATTTGGTTTTTGGGGGGGTTTCCCGGGTGTTTTTTTAACCAAATGCTCAAAAAAAAATAAAAAAATGAGTGATAAAAAACTTTTAGGGGGGCCCATGTATGAAAACTGTCTGGGTTTTAAGACTTCTTTGTTGCCCATTGCAAACCCAAACAGAGCGGGCCCTTTCATTTCAAATTTGGGGCTCTGAAAAAATGAAAAAGGGGCACTCTGACTGGTTGCTAGGGGGCCACCAAAAAAGGGCTTAACTGGAAGTTTTTATACTTTGAAAGGCCCCCGATGTCTTTTGTGGCACTTTCTTTGTATATCCCTTTCAAATATAAATTAAAAAATAGCCCGTAACTAACAAAAATTAAACCTTATCAGCCTTAATCGCTTACATTTTCTGCAATTTGCTTTACATCGATTTTTAGTACTTAACAAATCTATAAAAATGTTATCTCATATATTGGATTCTAGCAAGATAAGAAATGTATTCTTGTTATAGTTTAATTTAAATACACTGAAAGGGTGTTTTTTTCTCTTCCAGATTTTTGAAATTTTTGGGCCTTTTTAAATGGAAAAAAAATTTTAACTCGGGAAAAGGGAAAATTTTTTGAAGAGGTCAGATAAAACAAGGGGAAAGTTTTAAATACATCCCGCCTGAGGTTTTTCTGGAGGGGTAGTTTGGGGACCAGGAAAATTTAAAAAATGATGGGCTACAGGTATGGTGGGGAAAGATAAACAAAATGAATTTAAAGATAATAATAAAAGAATTTGTGTAAAATTTTTTATTACAAACCATTTATTTTTCCCAAATTTTCATTTTCCCACAACTGTAGGTAGATGAAAAAGTCAAAAAAAGAAAAAAGGGAAATTTCCAAACATTGTTGTCATTAGTGGGCTTGCTTTTGGGTTCAAGGTTTATGCAAAAGTGAAAAAAATCTAAACGGGGTTCGATTTCAGATTGATCCAAATCGAATTTTATTTAAAATCTCCGAACAAGTGATACAAACACTACAACTAAGGTGTAATTAGTGTTGGGTTTTTTTAAAAAGTGATTTTGGGGTTCTTACCGTTTTTTCAGATTTTTTTTAGTGAGGGGGTCAACCCTTTAAATTTGTAATTTGTCTGATGTCACTTATGGTTTTCCCTAATTTAGGGGGGTCAGATGGAAAACGAAAAAATAAAAACCACATGGGTTTAAACCCCGGGGGCACTACAAAAACTATGTTAACCCCTAAAGCTCTGTTTAAAACCTTTTAAATCCAATTTATTTTTAAATTTTAGGGGTTTAAAGGTGGGGTTTTTGGATTAAATGATAGAAGAAAATGGGGGCTACTTCACATCTAAATCCATGGTGAAATCCAACCCACAGAATGAAAATCGGCAGCAAATATCTAGTTGAGTTTCTGAAGGATAACAACAGATTTTTTCCCTTGAAAAAAACCATTGTTTTGCACCGGGGGTATATAGTGGTGAAAAATTTACAGTATTTATTATTTTGATGAAGGGCAAAGGAAGAGAAGGTGGCATGAGTTTAAGTGATTTGCAATCATTGCTAAGGGGAGTGCTCACTTCTTAACACCATTTTATGTTAAGGGTTTTTATTCTGGATAAATTTCAAATTTTTAAATATCCTTTTTGCAGACAGAACACCAATTTTTTTTGAACCCCCATTCAGGTGCATGGAGGAGGCTTTTTTTGGGGCTTTAATTTTAATTAATAGTGTTCAGACATTAAAGAGAAAACTGTCACATAGTTTTGCCCCCCCCGGTGAGGGGCCCGAAATAGGTAGTGGGCCTACTGCGTTTCCCGCGCTTTTTGTCCTTATTTTGTAAAAAATTTCTGTAGGGTTTTTGAGGGAAATTTTAAAGCTCAAAAATGCGTTTTCAGCCAGGGAAAAGTTTATTTTAAGGGTCCTTAAAAAGTGTCAGTTTTTTTTTAAAAACCCTTTCCCCCCTGGGCTAGCCCCGCCCACCTCAAAATGACAAAAAAACCTTTTAATTTTTTAATAGGTAGAAACATGGAATAACTGTCGGGGCGGGGGGTAGCCTTGGTTGGGGGGGGGGTAAAACCTGTAAAGGAATAAGATTTGGGGGTAAGTGCTCTAAAACTGAGCATTTTTACAGAATAAGGGCACAGCGCTGGAAAAAAGGCCCGGTTGACACTAGTTGTGTGGGCCCCCAGGGAAGGGGGGCACAACCTAAATTTTACAGGTTTTCCCCTTTTAAAGGTTTTTTAAAATTTTTGCTTGCTTTTTATTATTGGTTTGTAATGAAAAGAGATTGTCTAAATATGCCCCCTTTCAAAAGCCTTTAAAAAAGGGGTTTGATTAATGTATTTCCCTTTTTCTTCCTGGTCGGCTTTTTTTAGTGGGGCTATAGCACAGTCCAGCATGTTAGCTTTGTTTTACAAACTCTTCTAATTTGGGACTTACAGGGGAAACAGGAGATATTTATTTTTTAAGTGCAGAGAAAACTTTCGAGCTCAAAACAAAAACTTAAATGTAATTTTCTCCCTTTTTAGAGGTAAACAAATTTCTCAAGCTGTCGGCAGGGCCTGGGTGCCAAGGGCCCGTGGTGGCGTCACTACCTGCTATTTAGAAAAGGGGAAAAAAAAGCAGACCGGGGGGTGGGGAAGAGGCATTAACCCTTTAAACCTGGTGAGCTTAAGCAGATAAAAATTATTTTAAACCCTTAGGGCCCTTTGGGAAAAAACAAAAGAGGGCATGTTATTGAAAAAAGTCTTCAGTTACCTTTTCCTACACGTTGAAATTTGAATCATTCCACTTTATTTTTCTTCTGCAGCCTGCATGTTTTATATACATTGGAAGCTGCCCTGCCCCATTAAGAGAACAATCCATTAGACTGGATGTATAATGTCTCAGTCCCTAGCTCCTCTCTCTCCTCTACTGAGCATTTTTATAGGAGAAATTATAACCAAGTCTAAGTTAGAATGAGAGTTATTATAGACTAGATTAAGTTAATTCCTACTACGATTCCCTGGATCTGGTGGGCACTAGTGTTGAGCGATTTTTATCGAGAAAGTTGAAAACGGCAAGGTTTTTATGGTGATCGAAATTTTCAGATCATGCGATAATTAAGGTTAAAATCTGTGCATCATCTATTAAGATTGCGCCATTTTCGGCGCTTTCCTGTCTTTTTGGGGGCCAGCAAATCAGATTAAAGAATAGAGCGGGGTGAGATGTTGTGCGACGTCATGACTGGGATGTGTTGGTTGCGTTGGGCGGAAAAAAATAACATGCCTCATAGGAATGGGAATTTTGCGCTCTGCCTGGGCCAAACAGCTCACGAAATTATCTATATTTGTAAAAAAAGAAACCTCTATATTAGGTGACCTTCCAATTTAGTTAGTTTGAGATTTGAAGATTTTAGTAGTTAGCTAGAGAATTTTAAAAGCAGATCTACCGTTAAAAGTCAGGGGGGGAGCGAGGGGGGGCCCCGTGGGCGAAAAGACAAGCTCAAAATCAAAAAAGAACCGGGTTAAAAAGTTTCCCAAGATTAAATTTAGACATTGCACGCAAATCTTTATTATTAACAGTTTGCCATTAAAATATTTCGGATATTGGCATAAACTTAATTGGATACAATCATTTTAGTAATGCAGGCCCTTTGTTACTGCCAAAACCCACTTTTATTTCAGAACATTTCGATAGGTGTTCTTTTTAAATTTTACCCTTCCACCAGTGTTGAAATCATTTGCATTTAAATTACAACCCACAATCTTGTAATCAGCACAGGTTGTTTGTTCCCAAAAATACGTGAAATCATACGAAAAAAACAACTTTTTTTTGACTTTTGCGCCCCCAGCTTTGTTCATTGCGCAGCCCCACGTAAATCTTAAACAGCATTCTATAGTCACCACAGGTAAATTTGAAAGGTGCAAAAAAAACCTTTTGTATTATAAAAAAACATAACAGATACTTTTTTTTTGCTTTTCGCCCCCACTTTTTTATTGATGCGTTTCCCAGTAAATCTTAAAACAGCAATTTATAGTTACCACAGGTGAATTAAAAAAGGTGCAAAAATCCCTTTTGTATTATACAAAACATAACGGGAACGTGTTTTTTGACTTTTGCCACCCAGCTTTGTTCATTTGACGCAGCATCCACCAAATCTTAAACAGAAATTTATAGTCACCACAGGTGAATTGAAAGGTGCAAAAAATACCGTGTATTATACAAAAAAACATAACAGAAGGTTTTTTGACTTTTCGCCCCCAGCTTTGTTCATTGACGCAGCATCACGTAAATTTAAAACAGCAATTCTATAGTCCCCAAGGGTTGATTGAAAGGTGCAAAAAAAACCGTGTATTTACAAAAAAAAACGATACTTATTTTTGACTTTTGCGACCCGCTTTGTTCATTTGACGCACACCCAAAGTAAATCTTAAAAACAGAATTCTATAGTCCCCAAGGGTGAATTGAAAGGTGAAAAAAAAATTACCGTGATTATACGAAAACAAAACAGATATTTGTTTTTTGACTTTTGCGCACCCAGCTTTGTTCATTGACGCAGTTCCCGAAAATCTTAAAACGCAATTCTATGTTACCACAGGGAATTAAAAAGGGGGAAAAAAAAATACCGTGTATTATACGAAAACATAACAATGTGTTTTTTGACTTTTGCGCACCCACTTTTTTTCATTGACGGCATCCACGTAAATCTTAAAACAGCTTCTATAGTCACCACAGGGGAATTGAAAGGTGCAAAAAAAAACGTGTATTATACAAAACATAACAGATACTGTTTTTTGACTTTTGCGCCCCCCAGCTTTGTTCATTGAGAGACCCACGTAAATCTTAAAACAGCAATTCTTAGTCCAAGGTGAATTGAAAGGTGAAAAAAAATACCGTTTTATTATCAAAAAATAACAGTACGTGTTTTTGACTTTTGCGCCCCCAGCTTTTTTCATTGAGAGCATTCCACGTAAATCTTAAAACCAGGGAAATTCTTAGTCACCAAGGTAAATTGAAAGGGTGAAAAAAAATCCGTGTATTACAAAAAACTAACAGAACGTGTTTTTTCATTTTCCCCCAGCCCAGATTTTTTGATGACCCCATCCCCTTTAAAATTTTGAATCCGGAAATTTTTGTTTTGATTAGAGGGATTTGAGAATAGCTTGATTTGCCGCTTTTAAAAAGACTTTCCAAAACTATTTGAAAAAGGACGGGTAGGGGACCCGCTGGACACGCAGGCGATGGTGGAACCCCACACCAGGGAAGGGAAAATTAAAAATCACGGTATTCACCAGACCCGCCGCAAAAGCGGGGGGGATTTGCGCGGCGGGAGTCTACCAGGCGCCCACGGCGGGGACTTGCCTGCGGGGCGGCCAGGGTGACGTAGTACAGATTCGTCAGGCAAGCTGGGCGGGGACCAGAGGTCGGGACAGGCGGCTCTGGATCGAAAAAACCCCGG
>JAODAL010054115.1:0-24836 GCA_025379985.1 Phyllomedusa bahiana | reverse complement strand
TTTAAAATAAATAACGGGGAACAGGCTTAGAAAACCCCTTGGGTTTTTAAAAAAAGTGCTAAAGAACTGAGCAGATAGCATTAAAATGAATATGCACTGAATTGGACGCACACGGGACTTCTTCCAATCCCCCAAAAAAATCAAAATTTAGAAGTAAGAAAGCAGTCTCGAGACAAGCTGTGACCCCCCCCAAAAAAACGCTGTAAAAAAGTGCTTTTTTTGTGTGAGTCTCAATACTGGGAGGCGCAGCTACAAACGGCAAAACGAGAGCAGGGTGAGGAGTGAGCAGGGTTTGGGATTTTATAGTGTGGGCGTCACAGATCCCGCCGGTCTCTGATTGGCTTCATCTCTGCACATGTCAGTGGGGGCTCCCCTTTTTCCCTCCCAGATTTTCTTTGCCCCAAGAAACCCCCCTGTGCTCACAGCCATTTTATCAATCAAAAGCATGTTGTTTCCGTGAATCCCCGCAAACTTCGATTTCCCAAATCGAGTTTTCCTAAAATTCTAAACAAAATTCTCTTCGTTAGAATCAATTCCCCCCATCTTCCCTACAGGTAAGTCTCCTTGAGTCCATAAAGGGGGTATTTTCACACCCTATTTTAAAGGGTTTTTGTATACGTGGAAAAAAATTATTTTGGCACAGAAAACTTATTCTATGCATCTTAACTCAAAACCCACAACAAGCATTGGGAAAAGGACTGTAATCTTGATGTATACTGCTTAGGTAGGTATGGTCTTTTTTGGAAAAAAAGTTTTTAAATAAATACTTTAAAAAAACAGGATAAAAAAAAAAAGGTTTTAAATAAATTTCTGTGCCACAGGTAAAAAAATGTTAAATTTCTTTTTTTAACTTTCCCATATCAGTACCTTTTTATGACTTAATAAGTTTGAAAAAAAATTTTAGACCCTGATGTACTTTCATTCCTTCTCAAAACATTAACTTTTTTTTTAAGGGCCATGGAAAAAAAGCTTTTTGTGTCTTTTTGTGTAGTCTGCAAAAAAACAGGAATCATTACATACCCCTATACAAGAGGTATGGGCAATAGAAAAGCCTGCATGCCCCTAGAATGGGACACTTTATGTGAAAGAGAAAAGAGAACCAAAAGAACAAAAAGAAGGCACCATAACAAATATGTAACAACAAGAACTAGACAGAGTAACATTTTTGTTAGATAATTCCAACTGAAAAAATTGAAATGTAATGTTTAACAGTGGGACAGTTTTTTAACAGCAGAAAGGTAGATTCCATAAAACTAAGATTTACTACCGTTTGTATTCCATGTCCTCGGGAAAGCACACAATGGTTAAATATCCTCAACCAGTAGGACAGAAGAAAAAGAAAGGTTCAGGTTCAAATAATTCAAGCTTAATTGATCAACTCACCCATATAAGCTCTCCTCAGACAATGAATAGACATGTTTCTTTTTTAAAGCATTACAGATATTTTATATAAGGGTGGGATACCTGTGCTGCCTGAGGACTCATGGAAATACAGATTTCGGTAAGTAAATCTTAGTTTTCCCCTTCGTCCACAGGCAGCACACAATGGGATTTCCTAAAGCGGTACAAAAAGCAGGGGGGAAAGTATGCAAAATAAGCATCTTCTAAAGTACTCAGACTTATACCACAAGTTCGTAGAGAAAAATAAGCAGTTACTTGGCAAATTGTATCTAGTAAATGCCTAAAGGGGTTGTCTCGCTACAATCATTGGGTTTTAATTAAAAGATCTTTAAAAAACAAGCGCTTTGCAAAATATGTTCATTACAAATGTCCTACTGATTTTGAGTTTTCCCCGGTATAGGGAGTGCATCAGCTTCTCAAAATCACTATAGCCATGACCTGTTGATTTTTATCTCACTGGCTGTCAGTGCTGGTGACTCATCAGCTTCTTAATACAGGTCGGAGCACAGAGCACAGTATGCTTCTGTAGGGAAGGGAGGGGGAGGGCTCTGGCTTCTGTGTCTGTGTAGCTGTGCTGCCTGGATTAACCCTGTGTGTGTCTGCTCCGTCCTGCTCTCTACACAGATTGAGGAGAGCAGAGGTGAGGCTGATCTGTGGTCGTACGATGTGACAGCAGTGAAGTGTGTTTCTATAAACATGTGTGTCTGTGGAGCTTTGACTATACTAATAGACAGATCAGGGGGGCATGTGACGGTTTTCCCATCCCTCCTGCTCTGCTGTTTTTTGACACATCGTGATTATAGTAACACACTTCACAGCTGCCCTGTGTCTGTTCTGAAAGGGGTTGTTTGTTGTTGCTTGAGATTTCCGTGGACATTTGTATGCTAAGCAGGGGGTATAGGAATACTTACATCCCCCCTGCTCTGCTATTAGCATATACAGCTGCACAGACCTCTCCGCACTCAAAGATCAGCCCTCTCCCTGCTGTCTCCTGACTCTGTGGAGAGGAGCCGCAAGAGATTGGCCACAGCAGCCGCACAGCTGATCCAGCAGTGAGCAGCAGATCTAGGCAGGCACACGCAGGGTTAACTCTGGCAGCAAACCCCCTCGCCCTCCCCCTACTGTATAGAAGTTACTGCAGTCTGAGGATAAGACCTGTCTGTGTGCTGAGGGAAGGGGGAGGAGAAGAGGCAGACAAGAAGCACGCCCCTGAATTCAAAAATCCTATGCTGCCAGACACACTGAGGTAGGCTGTAAGCCTGTAGTGAGACAACTCCTTTAAATTTATTCGGCAGTAAGGATGCTATTGAACACAAGGTGTTGGCTCATTTTTCTCTGGTTAATGACCATGCTTCTTGATCATTACACAGAAGTATTGCTGTAGGACCAGTGTCAGAGGCAATGCAGACTTTGTTTTCTGTAAAAGGCCCTGGTAATTGAAGAAACAGACCAGTTTCTCGTAATATTGATCTTAAGATAAGTTTACCATTTCCTGAGGTTATCAAACGGATGAACATTTCGATCCAAAGGAAGAATCTAGAAGAAAAAACTGATAAGATTCCCTGGTTAATACTGTACTCAGATGCCACATGAAGGACTCCAGCATATCCTGCATAGTAAACATACCAGACAGCACCGCCAACTCAAACGGCCCCCCCCAACAGCACTTCTGGGTGAATAAACCACCCAGACCAGAAGAGCCATTCCCAGCACCATGCCCGTTGTTGGACTTAGGTTCCAGACTGCTGGGGCGTGCACGCTTACTGTCTTTAATGTAGATGACATTTATGATTACATGAACTGAAAACTAGACAGATATTCGGATACCATTCTTGTAAAGATGAAGCCTGTAATTTCTTGCCCTGGGGGTCTTCAAAGAACCACTTGACAGCAGGGTAAATGGAGAATATATCCTCTCATATTGTAGTAATATCCTAGAAATTCACTTCATGAAGATTTGTGTTGGCACCCTTCACACCACCTTGTTACAGGAGGTGAGCAACTGGAAGGAGAGAGATGTGATTTCATAGAAGTCGAGCTGATAATGTGGTAAACTCCAAAGGATAAGGCTCCACCAATGTGTAGAAGGTTATACAGCATTGCCTAAGATAGACCCTTGCCAGACAGTTTTGCCTGACACATTGCAGGCTATAAATTCTCCTGATCTGGATGTAGATGGACATAGATTAGAAGATCTTTTCATATGAGCAGTTTATAGAATATTTTCTGCAAAAACACTGACATGAGAGGCCCTAGTTCTTTTTAGAAAAAATTGGAGATACCCTGGCCTGATTTTATTTTTTTATATCTGAGTTTAAGAAAAAAAAGGGGACCGACATAAGACTGTAAAATTTTAAACCTTTTCCCGGGTAAAGAAGAGATATGCATACAAAGGCTGTCTTATCCCGCCAGGGCCAAACTTCAAAACCAAATCTATTCTAGAGGTCAGAGAGAAGATGCTAGAAGACTAGGTCAACACCCCAAAAACCTGACTTCAAACTGAAAAGGACTCCTTGATTCAGACTACATTCTCAGATTCAGGAAATTTTACAGTACAAGAACCCCCTTATGTACTTGCTGAGCTTTCTAAAAAAATTTGTACCTGTTTCCAAACCTTGTAGCGCCTTCAAAAAAAATGAGATCTCGTCCCTTCTGTTCAATTTGAATAAGGTGGCTCAAGGGTCTTTTGAAAAAACATTCGTTTAAAGTTTGTAAAAAAGTAAATAAGAACTAAGAAAAAGTTTGTTAACCTGAAGAGAGGGAGAGTTTTGGAGGAGACCACTTCAAAAATTAAATGTGGATTTAAACAAGGGTTTCTCAACCTGCAGGACAAATCATGGACGGGCGGTTGTTTAACCCTTAAAGGGACCCACCAGTTTTGGTGACCGGGTGGACACACCCCCGTTGTCACGGGACGCCCCTGCGCCACTGCCCCGGGGTCGCAGGCGCGCCCGGCTCCTCACGAGGGGACCCCCTCCCGCAGTCGGGTTCGGGGTCGCTCCCCCCCTCCCCGGGGCATGCACTTCCCCGGCCCCCCCTGTCGGCTGCTTCCGTGTCCCGGCGGTAGCTGGGCCCCTAGAGGCGGGCGCCGGTTTTGAATTTAAAGGGGCGTGCGCCGGTTTTTGGTTCTTTTGCGGGGAAATGCCCTATTAGTCCGGGTCATTCCTCCCGGCCCTCGGGGATCCTTGGTGTCCAAAACCCATGGTGAAAGTGTTCCCCTGAGTTTTTCCAGTATTGCCTTCCGTGTACCGACCCTCTGCTACGTCTCCGTCTGAACCTTTGCCCGCCCGCCCGACCACCTGCTTTTCTACCCTCCAGAACCAGGCCGCCTGTCCTGCCTTTTTGTCTGTCTGACTACGAGCCTGCCCTCCGTTCCGACCTGCCACCCCTTTGGCCGCCCAAAACCCCAGGCAAGCCCCGCCGTGGTAGTGACCCGGTGGAAAACCCCCCCGCAGAAAGCCCATCCCGTTTTGCGGGGGCTTGGTGAAAAAGGGGGGCCCAAAACTTAGATTCCACTCCCTGGTAGGGGTTACCCCCATCGCCTGCGGGGGTTTCCCAGTGGCCCCAAAAACCTCCAGTTTCGTTACCCCTTTTTTTTAAAAATTGGCAAAATGTAAATTTTTTTTGGGAAGAAAAAAAATTTTTTTTTGGAAAATTTTTTTTAACTTTTTTCCATTTTTTAAAATTCAGAGATTTGTTTTTTCTTTTTTTGGCCACATTTTGCCTTTAAATTTTAAAGGTAAAGAAAATTTTTAAATCCATTACAATCCTTTTTTTGTTTTTGAAAAATTTTACGAAATTTTATAAAAAAAATTTGGAAAAAATTTTTGTTCATTTTTGAAATTCCCAAAAAATTTTTTTGCGGGCGGGATTTTAAAAATTCACCCAAAAATAAATTTTTTTTTTAATTTTAAGCCAAAAAACTCCCAAAATTCCTTGTTCCAATTAAAGGTTGGCATCATTTTTTTTAAATTTTTTTTTTTTCTAGGGAATTAAAAAGGGTTTCTTGGGAAAACTTAGTTTTTATTTCCTTTAAACCAATTTTAAAAGAAAATTTTGGGACAAAAAACATTTTTTTTTAAAATTTAGGGAACCCAGTTCCCCAATTTTCCTGACGTGGGCCTTTGAGGGGCTCCAATTTTTTAAAAAAAACCTTTTTTAAAAGGGAACCTCCTTTTCCTTAAGGGAAATTTAAGCCCAAAAACCTTAAAAAGTTTTTAAACAAAAAAAGTTTTTTAGGAAGTTTTTTAAAAATTCCTTTGGTTTTTCCCGAAATTTTTGGGAAAGGGGAGGGGGAAATTTCAAAAATTTCCCCTTATTTTTGAAAGATTTTAAAAATATTTATCCTTTTTATTCCTGGAATTCGGTAAAAATGTGATGGTAAAGGGAAAACAAAATACCCCAAATTCCCCCAAAAAGGTCTTGCCGTTTTTGGGGGTTTTTCCCATTGGGCCCTTAGTGCACTTTTTGGGGCTTTAACCCCCACAAGCCTCGAATAGGGGAAAAGCAACCTACTGGACTTTTGGGGTTTTCATTTTTAAAAAAATTTTTAAATTTTGGGGGCCCCCATTTCAGGTTTTTTTGAGAACACCCTAGGTCCCTAAAATTTTAAAAAACACCCCTTAAAAGCCCCCTATTGGAAACTACCCCCCCTTTTAAAGGAATATTTTCGGGGTTGCGGTGAGTATTTGGGACCCCCGGTGTTTTCCCCAAATTTTTTTTTTTTGGGCATTAGGCTGGGGAAAAATTTCCCAAAAATTTTTTTTTCCAAAACCCCCTCGGGAAAATTTTTGCTTTTAAAATGGTTTCAAATTTACAAGGAAATTTTTCCTGGGAGAAAAAAACCCCCAAAATTTTTTTGTTTAAATGGCCAAATTTCTTCCAAAAAAGTTCAGCTGTCAAAAGCGTAAAAAGGGGAAAAGGGGAGCGTTTATTTCGTTTTTTAAAATTAAAGATTTTGGTGGGGCCATTGCACATTTGCAAAGCCCCCAAAGAAAGCAGAAAAAAATTTAAAACCCCATTCCAAAAAATCGCCCCCATTTTGGGAAATTTCCCAAAAAACCTTTCAGGTTCTAATTAGGGGTTTGAAAAATGTTGATTTGGGTGCACAGGTTTTCCCTTTAAAAATTTTTTTTTGATTGGACCATGAAAATGGGGGTGGGGGGGGAAAGGGGGAAGGGTTCCCCCAAATTGTTTTTGGATTTCAATTTTACAGCATTTGCCCATGATTTGAATTCCCAATTTATATGGGAATTTTATATAGTTTTTTCTGTTTATTATTTTTTTCAAAATTTAGAAATATGTCTAAAAAAAATTTGTTTTTTTTAAGTTGTCCTTTATTCGGGACACCATAACCCTTTTTTATTTTTTTTTGTGTACAGAGTTTTTTTTAAAAGGGCTTGTTTTTTTTCCCCGGGATGGTTTTTGATGTTTTTTTTTTGTGTAAAACATCATTGGGGTTTGAAATTTGAAAACAACATTCACTTTTTTTAAGGTTTTTGGGGAGATTTTTTGAAAAAAAATTTTCGCAATTTTGGGTTTTGTGTTTTTTTTTTTTTTTTTTTTTATACCCGGTTTCACTGTACGGTTTTAGGTAAACATGTAGCTTTACTCGGGCCAGGTCAAATATGATTACAGCAAAACCCAATTTTTTTATTTTTTTTTTTTTTACTGTTTTTTATACAAAAAATAAAACACTTTTTTTTCCCAACCAAAGGAAAATACCTTTTTTTCCCATCGCCATAGTCTGGAGCCTTTTAACTTTTTTTAATTTTTCTTTTGTTTGGAGTTTTGGTAGGGGAACTTTTTTTTTTGCGGGGGAATGGTTGACTTTTTTATTGGTATCTTTTTTGGGGGGGAAAAAGGTTTTTTTGATCGTTTTTTTAAAAACCCCCTTTTTTTGGGAAAGGGCAGGGTTGAAAAAAAATACTGAAATTTTCCTGGGTAGTTTTTTTTTATTTTTATTTTTAACACGCTCCCCCGGGGGTTTGCCAGTATCCATAAATAAGTTAATTTTTAAATCTTTGGGCCATACGATTATGGCCCGATATTCGGGTTTTTATATAGTTTTTTTTATGTTGAAGCATTTTAAAAAAAATTTGGAAAAAGTTTTTTTTATTTGTTTTTTTAAAAAACAATATTTTTGAAAACCGTTGTCTTTTTGAGAGCTATAATTTTTTATTTTTCATTTTTAAAAAAGGTTTTTTAAAGGACTTTTTTTTTGCGGGAAAAAAACTGACGTTTTAAAATTTTGGTTTAAAAAACTTTGGTGTTTTTTAGGAGTTTTTGTTTCGCTTTTTTTTCCATTTTATGGCTGTGGAAATGAAAAAAATTTATTTATTAATGAGATTTTTTTGTTTTTTTTTTTATTTTACGGCGTTCACATACACGGGTTTTAATTAGAATGACTTATTTTTGGGCAGGTTTTTAAACCCCTTTGCCAGCCGAAAACCAAATTAGGGGGTACTTTATTTATTTTTGACCCTTTTTTGGGGGTTTTGGCGTTTTTTTAAGGGGAAAAGGGGCGGTGTACGAAAATTTTTATTTTATTTTTGGGTTTTTTTGTGTTTTTTTTTTGTTTTTCCCAAGTTTTTATTTTTTTTTTACTTTTTCACTTTTTTTTTTTTAACTTTTTCCCCATAGGGGTTTTTGAATGAGAGATTTCGTTTTCCCCTCATTCAAAAAGGAATCGTACAAAAGCTTGGGGCTGTTTTTGGTTCCCTTTGGCAACTTCAGTCCCCATGCGGGCCATGCCCACAGGGGCCCCGGGAAAAAAAAAAGGGCTTCGGGGAGGGGGTTCACCAAAAACCAAACGGGGAACCCCATTTTTTTGTTTCCCGTGCTGTCTGTCAGTACCCCCAGCAGCCGCACGTTTGTGCGCTGCTTTTCGCATACGAGAGGGCAAGGGGGGGCGACCCCTCCCGTTTTAACCCTTAGGTTTATTGCGCCCCCAATTGGTCGCGAAAATTTAAAGGGGGGCCTAAACCAGCCCCCCCCCCAAAAGTGAACCCCCGGGTCGGGGCCGACCCCGGGGGATGCCCAGCTGTAATTTAAAAGTTGAAAATCCCAGCAACTTTTTGTTTAAAGGTTCGTTTGGGATCCTGGGGGGACGTATCCCATAGCCCAGGTGATTTTTTGGGACCCCCAAAAAAAACCTTTTGGAAACGTATGCAAAATTTCCAAGGTATTAAGGGGAAAAAACATTTGGAAAAGGTTCTTCTAAAATTTTTTCCAGGAAGAGACCAACCTGGCCACCAGTGTGATCTTTCCTTTTTGTGGGGGAAAAAATTTAAATTGCATCCTTTTAAAACAGAATAACCTTGTTTGAGTACCCGGGGGAATTTCTTGCAAAAGGGAAAGGAAAGAAAGAAAAACGGGTTTTTAGGCCCCCAAACCATTTTTGGAAAGCGGGCAGCCCCCAAAAACACTATGGTTAAAAATAGAAGATTGAAACCTTTTAGAACCCCAACCTTTTTTTTTTTTTTTCCCCTTCCTTTCCGGTGCCTTGACTTTCGCAAAAAACCTCGGGGGGAAAGGGATGGATTTGAGAGACTGTTGTGCTGAAGAACCCCCGAGGGGCTTGAGTTTTTAACCCAAGTTTTTGGGAAAAAAGGGTAAATTGTTTCCAAATCTGATTTCTGCTAAAACCCCACTTTTAATTTTTGGTAAAATTATAGTGGGAAAAACCTTTAAGAGGAAAGGAAAAGGGTCTTTTTAAAAAGGGGGGAAATGTGTTATTTCTATTTCCACTTGGGGAATTTTCTCTTGAAAATTGGTGAAATTTAAAATTAAAAAATATAGTGGCGCCAGAACTTTTTTGACTTTGATGAATTATGTTATTTAATTTTCCCTTAAACCCAGCAATTGAAGAGGGAAAAGGGCTGTACCAGTCCTCAAAGAAAACCGGGGTTTGGGGTCGGGCCTTAATTTTTGGAATGAAGGGACTTTTTGAGGCACGTTTTAAAAAAAAATTTTTTTTTTAGTTTTAAAAATTTGGTTCCCTTTTTTAAAATTTCCTTATTTTTTGGGAGATTTTTTTTTCCGGGAAAACCGGGGACCCTTCCCCTTTGGGAAATTTTTAAAAGACTTTTATTTTTTTTTTCTTTATTTTTTTTTTTTTTTTTTTTTTTTTTTTTTGTTCATTTTTAAGTCAGGGGAATTTTCCCTCCAGTTAAGGAACCAAAAAAAATTGGGGGTAGGGGAAAAATGGGGGGGGAGGGGGGTTTTAAAGAAGCTTTACCCTGGGGACACCCCAATTCCCCCAAAGAAAAGTCCTCGGGTTTGAAAGCAGATAGTCCCCGTTTAATTCTCAATTTGGGGCCTTTTATGTTTTTCAAAAGGGAAAATTAAAACCCCAAAAAATGAGGGCAGGCTAAAGGGTTTTGTGAAAATTTCCACTGTTTGCCAAAATTTGAAAATTTTCGGGTTTAAATCAAAAATTCGAGCTTTTGGCCCTTTTAAAAAAAAAAAATGGCCCAAAAATAAAGCCCAAAGGTTCCTCAGAAGGAAAAAAAAAGCTGTGCTTATCCCCAATTTAACTCAGTCTTTTTTTAGGTTTTTTTTTGGTCCTTTTTTAATAAAAATAAATGTCTTTCACTTTTTAAAAGTTTTTTTTTTTCCCCCCACCCCAAAAGAAAATTTTGGGCCCTATCGCATATTTTGTTTGGGGTGGGGGGGGGGGGGGGGAATCATTTTCCGAGAACAGGGATCAATTGGTAGTTTTTTGGGAGATTTAAAAAAAAAAACTGCTTTTTTTCCTATGGGATTTCCTCGGACAAGTTTAAAACCTAATTTAAAAGTTGGATGCTTGGCCTTGTTTTTTCATAAGTAATATTGACCCTAGGAGTTTTTTTTTTTTTTTTTTTTAAAAAACACAAAAGCTTTCCTGACATGACCCTCCCATTTTTAAAATAAACAATAAAAGGGGGAAAAATTAACAAAAAAGGGGAACAATGGAAAAACATTGCCTTTTCCCTAAAAAAAAGGAAAGGGATTTATTTGGGGCCCAGAAGGGGGCCTTTTAAAACCTTTTTGGCCCTTAGAAGGGGGCAAGGGCCCTATTGTTATGCCACAATCCCAAATAAATTTTTAAAAGGGTTTTTCTGCACTGAAGGAGCTGGGGGCTTTGGTTTGGGGGAAAAGGGTCTGTTAAAAAAAAAATTTAAAAGTGTTCCTGAAATTGCCCCCTTTAGGGGAAATTGAAAAAGCATTATACTTTATAATCTTTTAAATGGATGTCAGTAAAATGAAGCCGGAATAGACCCCCAGAAAAAGGGGCCCCCTCTATAAACCTGTCTTTCTTAGCTAAAAGCTGAGAAAAATGGGGGCAGAAACCATTGCAATGGTTTTGGGGCTTTAAAACAGTGAAATTTTAACAAGGGTTTTTCTAAATGGGGGCCCCCCTCCCCAAATTTAAGGGGAACCTTTTGGGGTTTTAAAAAAAACCATGAGGGTAAAAACCTTTTTATGGAGTTTTTTGTATGGTTTGAGACAGAGTAAATCCTCCAGGGTCTGTATTCAGGAACCTTGACAGTTTTTTTTAAAATTTTGCCCCAAAAACCAAATAATTGTTCATTAAGAGGCATAATTTAAAAAAACTCAGGGTTTCCCCGGCGGAGCCAAGAAAAATTTGCCACAGAAAAACCCGCCCAAAAAATTTACTTTTTTTATTCTCATGTTTTGCTGCTTCTCACAGCTATAAGACTTCAGGAAAATTTTTGTAAGTTGCAGGAAACCAATCTTTGGGAACCGAAAAAGCAAAACCAAAAAACTGCCAGTAAAAATTACCGAAGCTTTTGATGGTTTTTAGAGAAACTAATTTTCCTAACCCTTTTTAAATGGAGGTGTTTGGGGGGGCGTGCACAGAAAAAAAAAGAATAAAACAGCCCGCCCGTCCCCCCAAACCAGGGGAAACATTTTAAAAGCAAAAGTTTTCCAGGACAGCTGAAAGTATGAGGGGGAAAATCATCTCTTACCTTTGCACAATGGGGGTGTGCAGCTGGCGTTCACATTCCAAAACTCTTTAAAGCCGTTTAGAGGGAAACACCTCTGTTTCTGTGCCTCTCCCCCGGTGTGGAGCATTTAAAATTTTTTTGGGTAACGCCCGGGATGAAGCCCCTGCCGGGGTTTTTTTAAATGGAAAAGCGGCCGAGATAAACCAAAAGGCCATGGCTGACCCAGAACCTCTGGGGGTTCCGGCCAAAAAAGGTGATCAAACATTTGGGGGGAAAAGGGGGAATGCACCAAAAAAAATCTTGGGTCTCCCCAAGGAAACTGTAGTTTTAAAAAAAATTTAAAACTGGGAAAAAGTGAAAAAGTAAAATAATAATTTAAAAAAAAATTTAAACCCCTGCTGGGGGACAGAAGAAAAAAACATGTCTGATGATTGTCTGAGGGGAGCTTTAAAAAGGGGGGTTGTTTTTAATTTAAGGGGTTGAAATTTTTTTGAACCCGTTTTCTTTTTTTTTTTCCCGACTGGCCCGGGGGGGGAGGGGGGGAATTAACCCAAATTTTGTGTGCCCGGGGACCCAAAGGGGAAAACTTAAAATTTTCATTTGTTTCTTTCAAAACCGCTCAGTTTTTTTGGGGCGGGTTTTATAAAAAAAAGGCCCAAAAATTTTCAGCCCAAAAATATGAAAGCCTTGGGAAAAAATTTTTGTTGAAAAGGGGGTTTCATTTCTTTGACAGGGTCCCAAAAAACCCAAAAAGAACATCCCTTTAAAAAATTAAAAGGGGATGGGACCCAACCCATAGGCAAGTAGGTTTTACATGTTGGAAAGGGCCCTTCTGACAACAGGTTTAACAATACTCATTGTACTCTAAAACTATTCATGAGAGTTTTTTTGTTTGTTTTTTTTAAAATCAGCATGTTATTCCAAAAGATCCTAAATATCTCCAATAAGAATTTTTTTTTCATTAAAAGTCTTTTATTAAGTTATTTTTAAAGTTTTTTTCTTCCTTGGGTTTTGTCATAGAAATTAAAAAGGGGGCTATTAATTTTTTTTTAGAAAAATTTAAAGCCCCTTTTTTTAATAAAAAAAATAAAAAAATCCAAAAAGATAAAAGTAATAAATTGGATACCCCGGCCAAAGGGGTATTTTTTAAAACATTTGGGGGGATGGTCAGAAATTTTCCTTGATTGGGGCACCCTGCCTATTCTTTTTTTATTTTGTTCTTGGGCCTCAATTTAAATTTCACCCAAATTTTTTAAAATTAAAAAGCATTTATTTTAAATTTTTGGGGACTTTTTAAACCCTTAAAGGGAAAAGTTTGGTCACAAGTGGGAAAAAAAATCTCCCATTTTTTTTATGGGCTCCCCAAAATCCCCTGATGATTTCTTCCCCCAAAAAACTTTTTGGAAAATCCTGGGAAAAATTGTGCCAAAATACCTTTTTCACCCAAAAAAATTTTGTGGTTTTTAAACAGTTATTTTGGTCTAAGTAATAAAATTACTCTTTTTTTATTTAATTAATAATCATGCCTTGCTTAGGAAACCCAAAAGGGTTTTAAAAAATGTTTGCACAGCAATATTGCCGAACTTTGTGGCCAAGAATAATGAACTCTTTTTTCGTGGGCATCCCATTTTGTACTGTAGCAAGCCCCGCTCAGCCCAAAGTGGTTTTCCTTTACTTTAACCCACATTGACTGCATTAGTCTACAACAGAGAATGATGGAGAAGAGAGCCATAAACTTCTGAGGACACAGGTACAGTTGAAAGTTTTGCTGCTTTAAACACACTTCAGCACAGTGCTGTAAGCAGCATAATCAAGTCTTCCAAATGAGTTGGTCAATGGCTACATGTAGTTCCTCCCTTTCCATTTGTGCCAGAGGGCTTGCCGATTTATAGGTCCTGACCAATCTTTGTGCCTCCACAAGTCGCAAAGAATCCATTCTATTTCAGTTCTCTAGACAGGACAAATGTCATGTTTCATGAGAATAGGACTTTATATCACACAGCCTCCAGTGTCTCCACTTTCCTTTACTTGTGGCTATATAACAAGATGGCAAGAGCGCACTTTGCGTGATGCTTGGTTTCCTTTCTATCTTTAAACTCTGGCTTATCACACTTCTATCAATTTCAAGTCTCTTCTATTTAACACAACTCCTACTACCCAACTATTTAACCCAATTCTCTTGGATGGTGTGGTCACCTCACTCATACACCAACATAGGATGACTCCTCCTCTTTCGACCTATATAAAATCAGGTTTCTTATTGCCTCTATTAGCACAGAGGGATCCTCAAATGAAGAATATTGTTGGCAAATCTGAGGTCTCTAGTCCCTTTCCAGTGCCACAAATTAGGGTCAGACAGAGCTACAGACCACTAAATAACAGACACACAGAGGAAATGACTAACAGAGGGTTGCTATGATAGTAGACCTAGAGGATAACCAGGGGAAACCCTTTAGACTGCCATCGGGCTTAGTACAGGAACACAATTTGCCCTTTGGTTAAAGCTTCCCTGACAAGGGTGACTAATGAGTATGCATTGCCTATTAAGATAAATATAAAACTCTGATGAACTGTCTAAAGCACACTTTAGCATATGTTCAAAATGATAAATAATATTTTTTTGTTTATAAAAATATTGCATACACATTTAGTTGAAATGTGTGTCATTGAATATACAATCTAATACCATCAAATACAAACAGAATCAAGTATTTTTTAATGCCTTTTCTAGTTGACTTGATACGTGATATGAATGTCACATAAAATTAAAGAAATAATCAAATTCTATAGAAGAATGGATGTAACTCACAATGGAACAGTAAGCACAAAATTCACGTGAGCCATGTAGACTGTATTGACTTTAGGGCGAGGAGTGTATACGACAAAAGAACCTTCAAAAAATAATGGAGTACCCATTTTAAATTAACTTTACATTGATGAAAACCCCCTTACTATAAACTGCTCTACTCAATCATAAACAATACTTTCTAATGCCCTAACTAATCCCAATATGTTTTCCTCATCAGAAATTTGGAACCCTAGTAGTATGCATATTACTTACAGTAATAGAGACAAATGCTTTGACAGATTGCTTTTTCAGTAAGGAAAAGATAATATTGGACTACAATTTCCCTCAGGCTATGTGAGGCTAAATTTATTTGTCATTAATGTCATTAGATGCAGTGGAAAAGATCCAGACAATAACAGATTTTGGCTTTATTCACTAGGATGACTCAAATAAGCTGTACAAACACAAAAACCCAAATAATTGTTGGATGAGTAATTAATCTGCAGAGAATGTGAGCAATCTTTATGTGAAAAACATATTGTATAAACAAATGCATGCAAGCTTCCAAATCTACCACCGTGAAATCAACTTTAATTTATTCTCATCCCCTCAATTAAAGCATATATTCTGAAATGAATATATAAATGTACGAGTGGAAAATGGAATGTAAATATCATGCTTCAATTAATGGCTCAGTATTTAAATGTATAGTACATTATTGTCTTAGCAATTTTGTAATTATTGAACATACTATAAAGTTAAAAGTATTTTTATTTTATGGCATGTACACAAGAAAATGTATCTGCAAACATCGCTCAGCCACCATGATCAAACAATAAAGGTTACAGAATACCAACATTAAAAGATTTCAAGATATGTTCAATTCTTCCCACTTTTATTATTGTACCAAAGCATCTAAAAGGACAAATTCTGAAACTTTTAAAACGTGCTACCACTTAATTTCCTAAGTCCTATTTTGTTTTGTGCCTCCATGACAACAGAATACAAAATCTGTGTAGCCTGATCCTACAGTTATGTTAGTCCACTGCCTCTGCCCATCTCCTTAATACCTTGCAGACTGTAGAAGAGAGGAGCAAGTCATTCTCCACAACTGTGTATAGACTTGATCAACTTCCTGACTGACAGCTGGTGCCATGCTAAACAAACTTATTGCCAATAGGCAAAAAAAAATAAAAAAAAAATTTCCAAATGACAACACTTAAGTGATATAAACTAACTTATGTTGATTATAAAACTATATTAAATTAAATATAAAATTAATATACTTTTTTTTAAATTACAATTTATATAAAATTATATAGGGTAAAAAAATCTCAAAATATATAATAAAAAACTAACATAAAATTATATCACATAAAATTAATATATAACTATATAAACTACTCACAAAGTAAGACCATCTCTTAACTTTAGAGTGTAAATGTTGAACTATTTAATGTATTAGTACTTTTTGAACAACTTGCTGATCTCTAAAGAGGAGCTTAATGACAAACTGCACAACAGGTGTTTGATCTCTGAATCTCCCAATATATTTAGGGGATCGATTTGAATTGGGATTTAACCCCTACCTTTATGTCATAGCAGTAAGTGACTTACTGCAAATGGACATACAGGTACCTCCTGGACATTGTGCAGGCTCATGAGCAGGGCCTGCATGATCGTACCATGGGACCAGCTGTATACTACAGCTGGCTCCAAGCTGTGTCACCTACGACCGGAGCTCAGTACAGCCTCAGACAATTTACCCCTTAGCTGTCGCTATTCATCACGATTGATGTAGCTAAGGGAAAGAAAGAGGGAGGGAGCTCCCTCTGTCTCCATCAGCATCACCACAATGTAATTGCGCATGTTACTGTAAAAATGAAGCCCCAAAACAACAATGGTAGAACTGCACGTTTTTCTCCCATTTTCATGGATCAATGCTAAAAAAACTGTGGAACTCATGTACGCCCTAATTGCACAATACACGCCTAGATGAGATCCCTGAGGCAAAATAGCACTTCCTCTCTTGTACTCCCTGCCATGCACGCAAACAGCAGTTTACAAGAACATATATGGTATTGCCGAACTTGGAAGAAATTGTGTAACAAATTTTGGGATGCTTTTTTTCCAGAATTCCTTGTAATTCTTTTTTCCATTTTCACAGCCTAAAGCAAAAAGAAAAAAAAAATATTGTGATATAATAACCTTTTATATACACCCCTGGATATATTACTTAAGGGGTGTAGTTTCCAAGATTGGGTCTTTTAGGTTTGTTTATTAAGTTTTAGCACCTTAGGGTGTCTGCAAACCTGTAATGGCGAAAAAAGAAAATTGTAATGAAAATGGGACCCCAGAATCCTATTCTGAGGTTTGTGGTTGAGTCAAATAGTGTACTAGGGCCACATATGGGATTTCTCTAAAGACAGCAGAATTGGGAGATTCAATGTTGAGTTGCATTTCCCTATTATCATATACAGTGTTCCAGTGAATAATGGATAAAAAATGAAAATCTGAATAAAAAGTAATATTTTTAAATTTTACCTCCACTTTGCTTTAATTTCTGTGAAATACCTAATGGGTTAACAAACTTCCTAGATACTATTTTGAATACTTTAAGGGGTGTAGTTTCTTAGATGGAGTCATTTATGGGGTACCTAACATATAGGCCTCTCAAAGCCCCATCAGAACAGGACTGAAAATGCGAAAAATTACTACTAACTATCTAAGCCCCCTAATTTCGTAAAAAAAGTAAAAAGACATTATTAAAAAAAATTATGTAAACCTACAGTAGACATATAGAAAAGGCTAGCTATAAACTGTGTGGAATAACTATCTGAAAATGGCAAATTTTTCTAAATTTTCTAGATTTTTTTTATATTTTTCCACAAATAAATAAGGACTCTATGGGCCAAAATTTCTTACTATCTTCAAGCATAATGTGTCATGAGAAAACTTTATCTGAATCACATGGATAGGTAAAAGTATCTAAAAGTTATTCCCACATAAAGTGACACATGTCAAATTTCAAAAATGGGACTCTGTCCGAAAGGTCAAAACTGGCTACGGCTGTAAAACAGTCCTCCTCCTAATGACCTCAGTGCTGTTCAGTGATGAAAGTCGATTCACTCTGGGAAAAAATGATGGCTGTCAACAATGTTGGAGACTTCAACAACAGCGGTATGCATCAGCCACTTTAGTATTGATTACATGTATATCACAGCAGGCTATACATAAAATAAAAACTGTTATTATAGCATGTCAGGAAATAGAAACACTATAGACACTAATACAGTTAATTTAATTGAATTTCTAATGAAAAATTAATTGTGTTGATTTTAAAATTTTGTTACAATTAGATTTTTTTGTTTTTCCAATTAAAGTCTTATGAAATATATCTTTTTATACTTTTAGATTGCAATTAAGTTTTCATTTATCCAAATGTAGGTCAGTGTGTCAGTAGGTCAGGACTTTGTATGGTGTATAAGCTTTTTACTAAATTAAATGAAACAAATTTTAATCAGATGTTGATCACTATTGAAATTTTATTTTCCCGATATCAGTTGGTAATCTACATAAGGCAGTAGCCAACACCCAAGGTCCCCTGAAACTTGAGGTGTGCCAAGCAAGATCCCTACGATAGTTTCTATTCACTGACATGCTTTTCTATCAGCGTTTATTTTATTTCTAGCCTGCTGTGATATGTATGTAATCACTGATAATACTACAATAACTCCATAACTACCTGATTGAGAATGGAAGTCATCGTAGATGTTGTATTGGTTTGATAATTTATATTATATACCTTCATATAAAAGAATCAAAAAACGGAACATTACTTACTCAAAAAGGCAAGGCCAGACTTACAGCTCAGAGGCTGCACCATAGACTGAACACAGTAGGAGGCAACACAGGCCCCTGTGCTACTTGAGAAAGGTGAAACAGGTGCAGATAATTGAGGCGCACCTCACACACCCAACCACCAGTAGAGCAGCTGAATGACAAAAACTGCACATGAAATAGGTAACAATTCACACAAGTATGCAGAAAAGCCACAGTGTAATACATGGGGAGACTGCACAAATGAAAAAATACAGATAAAGCAAACTACTCTCACACCTTCTATGTATGAGGGGGGTAGTTGCTGGTATTATGGCTGCATATAAATGAGGCAATATAAAAATACCAATAAAACATTGACTCTCATGCCTTCTATGTGTGACGTGGGTGGTTGCCCAGCATTACAATTGTATATGATACAAAAATGATACAGAGGGTTCTGTCACCATTTAGACAAAAACATGTGGTACGCCGTGCTGGCTTACAGCCTCTACCAATTAATTAGCTGGGCTGCCCAGCACCCTCTGTATCATTTTATGGGCAAAGCTGAAAAGGCAGGTGCAAGTAAGGCGACCTACAAACATGACTCAGTTACACCTGTTCTATCAGGAGGAATGGGCCAAAATTCCTACCAATTATTGTGAAAAGCTTGTGGATGGATATCAAAAATGTTTGACCCAAGTCATACAGTTTAAAGGCAATACTACCAAATACTAATGAAATGTATGTAAAATTTGGATTTTGCAGAAAGTAATAAACATGCCTTAAAAAATTCTCTCTCTCTCATTATTCTGGCATTTGGGAAATATAAATAATTTTGTTAATCCTAATTGACCTAAAATGGGTAAACTCCTGGTTTCAACTGTATGGGCGACATGTATGAACGGGCTTTACGCCTGTTTTCTGGCGTATCCTGCGCCTCACTGGCCCGAATCCGCTGTCGGACGCAGGGATGTGATGTTAGGCGCAGCGTTCGCCACTTTCAGCTGCGCCTCGCATGAAGGGGCATGCAATGGGCGCGGTGTGGGCGCGGTGTGGGCGTTCTGGGTCGGGAAGCGGCGCGCTCGTATACTCCGAGGCATGTACGATCGAGAGTCGGCAAAGTGCGGCGCAATGCAGCGCTCGGCAGCTCCGACTGGCAGACCTAGTTGATTCTGGTCTAAATGATCCGGCGGAGGCGAAGTGAAGCGAGAACGGAACATGAGAGGAAACATAGAAGATCGCAAAAGAAATCTCAGCGCTCAGCTCCGTGCGGCATGGAGTATGATTCCAAAAAAATCACCTTTATAAAGGCATAAAACATTATCAGAAAAAGAGCTCAAAAATAAAAAAATAAATAAAAAAAATCACTTTCCAAAAAAATTTATTTATTTCTTTATTTTCGTTACACCCATACTATTGATCCTTTTATATACACATCGGGACAACTTCTGGAGTCTTATCATTTGATTTCGGCCATGTACAGTTTGATTTCAGATTGCATTAGAAAACCCATAAGAGCGTCGCTCGCTCTCCTATTGGTCCAAATAACCACGCCTCTTTTAACTAAGCCAATCACAAACAGAGCTCGCTCTGCATTTCTTTTCCCCATAGAACTCTATGAGAAAGTAGCTCGCGCTCTAATTGGCCGGGATAGCCAAGCCCCCGCTAGCTCAATCAGTCAGCTCTTTTCTGCATTTGTACAGTATAATGAACTGAAACGCATGTGAATATGATTGGTAAATATTTCTCCATAGGTTATAATGGGTCCCTGTCCGCTCCTATCTGTTTGGGTCAATACTCCTCCATAGGTTAGAATGGGCCACTGTCGCTCCTATTCTGATTGGTTGGTTTATGCCGACCAATGAGAAGAGCTTAAACAATTTGAATTACTGTATTTCCCGGCAATTCTCTATAACCCAATTCCTTATGTAGCGCCGGTCTCGGCGACAAATGCGTTGTTCGGGATTTAATTGACTTATGTTTTTAGAAGGTTTCAGCGCTTTTTCAGATAATATTTTACACCTAATAAAAATGATTTTTTTAATCATACTCCATGCCGCACGGAGCTGAGAGCCGAGATTTCATTGCCCCGATCTCTCCATAGACTCCAATGGAACAAGTAGCTCGCGCTCTGATTGGCCGGAATAGCAAAGCCCCCGCTGGTTCAACCAATCAGCTCTTTTCTGCATTTTTACTGTATTTTGAACTGTCCCGCCTTTTGATTGGTCACTAGTTCTCCATATGCTATTATGGTTCACTGTCGCTCCTATTCTGATTGGCTGGCTTCTGCCGACCAATGAGAATAGTTTACAGAATTTGAATTACTGTATATCCCGGCAATTTCCAATATCCAAATTCCCAATGTAGCGCCGTTCTAGATTTTTGGAAAGTGAATTTATTTAGGTATTTTTTTTTAGTATGTTTCAGCTCTTTTTAAGAGAAGGTTTGACGCCTTTATAAAGGCGATTTTTTTATTCATACTCCGCACGGATATCTTTAATGATTTCTCACTGTTTTACAGCCTGTCTCGAATCGGAATACATGTTCGCCACTGCGCCCCACACACTGGCGAGGCATGGTGAACTTTTCCCCGCATGTATTATCGCACTACCTCGGGCGGCGAATCTTAGGCGCAGTCCCGCACTGCGCCTAAGTCCCCGCACTGCGCCTCACACACTGGCGAGGCACGGTGGACTTTTCCCCGCATGTATGAGTGCACTACCTCGGACGGCGAATCAAAGGCGCAGCGCCGCACTGCGCCTAACTCCCGTACTGCGCCTCACACACCTGCGAGGCGCAGCGGACTTTACATGGTATGTATGAGCGCGCCCTGGCGCTGACATAAATCAGGCGCAGATTTCGCCGGAAAACTGGCGGAAAGGTACGCTCCGACGCGGCGAGATTCATACATGTCGCCCTATGTGTCTAATTTTACAAATCTGACAAGACACACAACCTAAGAATTGGCACATATAGTGAGACATGTATGGAACTAGGTGCATCGAAGTTCATTTGATCATCTATTTTCAGTGTCAGATGCACCTGAATGTATGACAGTGTTTTTTGTGAGTTCATAAATGGTGTGTAAAGTTCACTGCACCTCACCTGTGTGTTTGCCGCATTACGGAACTTAGGCACATAATTAATGCTACAAACACATATAAAGGCTACCGATAGGCTGGAAATAAAAGAAAAGTCCTTAGAATAGCATGTCAGTGAATAGAAACTATAGTACTGATCTTGCTTGGGGAACCACAGGTCCCAACAAGACCTGTGGTGTACTTGTTCATGCTGTATGTAGAATAAAGGGTGAGAGCAGCAAAAATAAATTTCAAATTTAATGGAATAAAAATTAAAAATGTAAAAATCTTAACCAACATCATCAGTGGGTTATTCAATGTAAAATTACTTTTAAATTCTATTCATTTTAAATATATTTTATAGGAGATAGTTTTATATTTTTGGGATAGTATATATTTTTATGTAAATTTTATATGATCAAATTTTTCATAAAATTTAAATAATTTAATTTGATATAGTTTGATAATTATCATAAATTACTTTTTAATATTGTACTGGTGGAAGTTGAGATATATTGGACATTTTTTTGCCTTAATGGCAAATCTAGCTCCACTTCGACTCCTTAGGCTTAGACAGAGCACTTTAAAATAGATCTGCCTGTCTGAGCATTAATGTGCTTAGTTTTGCCGAACCACATTCATATATGTGTCTAATATTGTGAGTGTGGTGCAACACGCCTTCAGAACGCCCCTTCATGTTAGTTGCATTAAAAAGTGTCGAGTCTTATGAACAATACGCCTAACACATTCATAAGGTACATTAGACATCGTAGACTGCTCACTTTGGCACATTTGATGCCAGAAAAAGGTGAAAAACCCGCTCTTACATGTCTCCTATAGTGTCAGGTCTATTTTCCTGTGCACTAAATGTATTCATTCAGTATGTGGTATTGCAAATGAACTCAAAAGATCTTGTTTTACATGTATGGAATATTACAAAATTGTGAAGCTTAATCAGAATGTAAAGCTTGTCTCAGCAAAACATTAAACATTCATTAAACATTGTACTGTCAGTTTAATCTATTACTATGATTCATTCTTACCTGATTTGAGCAATATAGGAAAAGTCAATGCAAGGACAACACTGTACTAATCCCACAAGACAGTATAAGCAGAGCAAACACAGGAACAAATCCATCAGTGCCAGCTGATACAACATTGTAGAATATGCAAGTCGGCATCCAGAGAAAGATTTTCTGACATTTTGAGCAATCAGTCCCAAGTCAGACATTTCTGTATTTACAAAATTCATGAACATAGAGATATGTCTTGAAGAGGCCTAATCCCTTGAGGACACAACAAATTTTGGCCTTGAGAATTGGAATATATATTTTTTTTTACCTGAATATTCACGAAACTGTGTTAGGACTATTCAGCAATTACCATGAAGTATATATTAAGTTTATTATACTGGTGGCTACTTTTTAATTTAAATGACAATTTTTTAGTATGTAATGTATTAGACATGTTTACATGCAGGTACATAATGCCTAGTATTTTAATATGCATGTCCATCTGTTAACAAATACCTACAGATGTAGCAGAACTAAACAGAACAGATGTTGCACCTTGACATCATGGCACAGAATGTTATCTCACCTTTTTAAATGCTTTTTAATGGCCTTTGTTTACAGATCAGAGCAGATAACACGAAAAGTCGTGATTTCACGGTCAAGTCGTACTCTGCTACATCTGTACAGGTTATGTTAACATGCAGAGGCGTAACATACCGCTTCTTGGCCCAAGTGCAAAATCTATAGCAGGGCCCCCACCTAACCATGTACCACTTATAATACTGCCGTTTTCCTAATGTTCTAGACTTCAGGGCCCGGTAGCGACTGATGCTTCTGCACCCCCTATAGCTACGCCCCTGCTAACATGCCTGATCACAGAATTTTAGAATAGTCCTGTAGTGAGGTTTTTCAATTTTAACTATGAAGAGGAAGCTGCAGTCAAAAAGAGTGTATATATGCAAGTGGGCTGCAGCTATAGCTCAATAGCTAAAATGGGAAACTCTTGGGGACTAAGAGAGGCATGTATGAAAGAGTTTTTCCTCAGTTTCTGGCGCAAATAGCACCAAAAGTAAGTGGGCCGCAATGTATAATGCACCAAGCGAATGTGTTAGGCGCATTGTTCACAAGACAACACTTTTTAATGTGCCTAAAATGAGGCATTCTGGGGGCATGTCATGCTATACTCGTAATATGAGACACAATGAATCCGGGTCGGCAAAACTAGGTGCATTACTGCTCGAACAGACAGACCTATTTTAATGTAATCTAATTTTGCTATTAGGGTAGAAAATGTCAATTATTTCTCAACTTACAACAGTACAATAACTAAAAGTCATTTATGATTATCAACTATAGTAAATTTATTTAAATTATTTGAATTTAATAAAAATCATTGATATCATATGAAATTAATATAAAAATATATATCCAAAAATATAAAAATACCCACTAAAAATGTATTTAAAATTAAAAGAATTTAAAACTTATTTTACATGAAATAACCCACTGATGTTGTTGTTCAGATTTTTTAATTTTAATTTTTACTACATTAAATTTGAAATTTATTTTTGATGCTCTCACCCTTTATTCTACATACAGCAAGAGCACATCACAGGTTTTGCTGGGACCTATGGTTCATCAAGCAAGATCAGTACCAGGGTTTCTATTCGCTGACATGCTATTCTGATTACTTTTCTTTTATTTCCAGCACAGAAAACACTTTCATGCATTCAGGCACTGAAAACGAGATGCAATAATTCACTTTGGAGCACCTTCTTTCATACATGTCTCCCTAAGTCTTCGGGGACGTTCATTCATGGCATATTTTTGATTCCGAATTTTTAATGGCTGTTTTGCGGCCGGACCCCTAAGTCGAAAAATATGCTACATATGAATTTCCTCTTAGAGTATGTTCACATGGCGTGTTGAGTCCGTGTGAACATACGCTTTTAGATGTGTGTTTGGATCCATCTATCGGACCCAAACACGCGTCTAAGAAATAGCAATGTCACTTTGAAGCATACATCAGCGTTCACACGAGTGATTGCCGATGCGTGTCTCACTGCATCTTTCAGATCCGTCTTTCGGATCCGTTCCAAGAATTGACATGTCAATTCTTGGTCCAAAAGACGCAGCAGGAGTAGTATAATAAATTATAGGGTGCGATCCTGCTGCATCCAACACGCACCCAAACACGCAGATGCGTGTTGGGTACATGTTGGATACGTTTAGGATCTGATTGTTAATGCATTTTTGGATTCGATTTTCGATTACAAAATGGATACCAAATCAGATCCAAAAACACCGTGTGAACGGCCCCTTACTCAGGCCTTCTTTACTGAACCCATGCAGTTGTATTACCAGGGTCATATTGACATCACAAATGTAACCTCCTCCTTTTGCTGACACTGATCAATATTGTTTTCTGTATTATTATTACATTGTTTTTTTTTTTAAAACATGAGAATTTTATTGAAGATTTTGTAAAATCCAACAGTTTCACATTGTCAAGATAATTAACAGTAAGTATGAACAAAAATAACATACAAACCATGCCATAGACAATCTTTCTCAAAAGTTACAGCTGAAGATTCTCAATAAGTAGTAATTAAGATTGGGTGGAAGGTAATAATAACAGTAGTAGAGCACCATCGTGTTGAATATAGGCGGTGTGAAAAAGAAAATCATTACCATATATAGAACTAAAGAGCTGTCACATATACAATAGAATATAATTGGGCAATGTAGAGAGTTATAGAGAGTCATAGAAGGAGGAGTC
>JAODAL010054114.1:0-24836 GCA_025379985.1 Phyllomedusa bahiana | reverse complement strand
AAGGCTATTTTTAGATTAGTTAGGGGGGGGGTACAGCAAGCTTGGGGAATCATGGACTATCTTTTTTTTAATTTTTTTGCTGACTGCATTTTCCATCTTTTTTCTGAGTCCCCAAAATTTCATTTTTCCCAGTTGTGGGGGTACACTATGCAGGATAAGTCACAGCAAATCTAAATTTCCAAAGAAATTGCTTTTATCTATCTTTTTCCTGTTATCAGTGCCAAAAAGGGTCATTTTTCCCAGTTGGGGGGGGTTTACAGCTAGGCAGGAAATCACAGAAAATCTCCTATATAAAGAAATCGCTTTTATCTACTCTTTTTCCTGCTGTCACCCCAAAAAATTCCATTTCTTGTTTTTTTGGGGGGGGGTACAAATAGAAAGAATTTTTTTAAAATATTTGTTGCTGCAAATTTTATAAGTTAAAAAAGTCATTTGTGCGGTTTTGGGGGGCCAGTATTGTCGAAGGCCCGAGCAAATGTTTGGTCCATTGGCTCTAAAATCACATGACCCTTTTATGATGTCACTTTTTTTTTTTCCCTGGTGAACCCCATTTGCATTTACTCTCTGTACGAACGCCTGCTGCCTTTTTCGCTTGCTTGCTTGCAGATGCAAGAATAGTATTTTTCTCAGTATTTTTCCCACAAAAGAATAGTTAGATTAGTTAGGGGAGGGGTGTACAGCAACTTGGGGGAAACATAGCCTATCGTTAGGATTTTTATTTTGCGATGCATCTTTCCCATCTTTTATTCTGAGTCCCCAAAAATTTTATTTTTCCAGTTGGGGGGGGTCATAGGCCAAAAACTTTAGGAAATTGCTCTAAAAAGAAATCACTTTCATATACTGGTTTCTTGCTGAAAATTTGATTCAGTGACTAAAAGTACATTGTTCCAGTTTTGGGGGTACAGCTAAAGCAGAAGACACCGTTAGCAAATACCAATAGAAAAATTTTAAAATACTGGTTGCTTGCTGCAAATTTTTTTGGTGTCGAAAAGTTCTTTGTACTGGTTTGGGGGTCCCTCTACGTCGAAACGTAAATAAATTTCCCATAGAAAGAAAACTTATTTCAAATATAATTCGTCTTGAAAAATTTTATTGAGGTCAAAAGGTCATTTTTTTGGTTTGGGCACAGCTATTGCTAATCACCTTAGCAAATTCCTAAGAAAGAAATTATTTCAAAAAGTGGGTTTCTTGGTGAAATTTTGATGGCCAAAAGTAAAAATTTTTCACTTTTTGGGGTACAGTTCTGCATAAAAGGGTTACCAAATCTCGAAGAAAAATCCATTTTTAATACTTTTGCTTGCCAAATTATTTGGATTGAAGAAAAATTTTTATTTTTTTTATTTTGGGGGTAGTTCTTGCATAACAGACTTTACCAAAACCCTAAAAAAAGAAAATTTAATTTTAAATTTTGGTTGTTTGCTGAAATTTTTGATTGAGAAAAATACATTTTGGCATTTTTGGGGTTCGAATTGTTTAACACACCTTCCCAAACCCCAAACACAAAAAAAATTTTTAAAAATGTGGTTGTTGGAAATGAATGATGGAGAAAATTTCATTTTTGACATTTTTGGGGAGAAATCCTTTCAAATAACCGTTGTTTTTCATACAGATAAATACCGGGAAAAAGAGTTCTCCTTGCTAAACTTACTCACCCAAAAAGGTATTTTTTCCAGTTTTTAAGCCCATAAATGGAATTACCAGTGCGTTATTGGGACCACTAACATGGGGGAAAAGGATTTAGTCACCCCCAAAATTTGAAAGTTCCCCCCCAAAATTTATTCCGCCAACCCCCGGATTTTAAAAATTTGTTTCGCCCAAATTTTTTCGCGAGGGGCATTGCAAAAAAAACAGCTTTTTCTGGCTCAGGGCCTGTGTGGTGTTTAGTCATTGTGCCAGCTGAAATAGCTGAGGCTGGTTTGGTTTCATAAAATTTGGTTTATAATGAAAAAACCCAGTGCGGGTTCCGTAAAATGTTAAATTTTTAAAATCACAGTTGGGGGTAAAAAACTGCCCCAATAACGAAGGAAAAACCCCCAAAAGGGTAATCTCCCAGCTAAAAGAATGAACAGAGTCCCAAAGATCCTTTTATAGGTCTGACCCAAAATCTTTACACGTCACAGTGATTCCACAGTTTAAGAAAAACCCTTTCTTTTAAACGTGATACAGAAATGCCTCCTCCCCCCCCCCCAAAGGGTGGAGGTTGTCACGAATTTTGTCAAAAACTTATTTGTCTAAAAAACCCTTTTAAAAAATACAGCTTGGTTGTTGTAACCAACATCCCCTTTACGGGCGGTTTTTATTTTGGGTATTGTTCAGTGCCAAAGATTTTATTTTTTCACTTTTTGGGAAACCCTTTGAAAACATTGTGTTTTTTGTATAACCCAACTTCTACAAAATAAGTTTTTTTATTGTAAATTTTTAAAAACAATAGCAGAAAAAGAGGGGCAGGCCCTTTTTACATAAAGGGGGCAGTGGCACAAATGTTCCTGGAGCAGGCACGGTCCAGACAGTAAGGGGGCGTCACGCAGGATACTCGGGGAGGCCGAGCTACCGTGATCAGCGGCCGGGGTTGACCCCCATGCCAACGGGTTTTTGATGGTTTTACAGGGCATCCCCTTTTTCCCCCTTTAATTTTAACCGAGCAAACGGTGGGTTTGTTAGACACAACCCTTGTTTTTGGATGTTTGGAAGCGTTTAGGGGGCCCCCATTGTTTTAACCCCCCCGTCCCATTTGGGTTTCCCCCCCCCCCCGAGCTACTATTGCTGTGTGCTCTGCCAGGACGAACAATTGAGGCAGGGGGCAGCAAAGAGGGGGGCGACATCCGCTGCTTCCCGCATTTGGCAGGCAAGTAGGGTGAGAGAGTGGATGGGGAAGTTTATTGTGGGGGCAGGGTTCACCAAGACCGTTAGGAGGACAGCAGTGACGGAAACACTAATCGATGATGATTTAGCCCTCGCATGGGAGAGGTGAAGCAAGGGCCCTCACTGTCGGGAGAGGTGGCGGACTTGCGGTCAGGCAGCGCGCAGCTAGCAGGCCATAGTGGGGGCGGTCGCAGGGTGGAGCAGTGGAGGTCAGGAGCAAACGGCACGGGAAGACAAACCCGCTTCGCAGGTCCTTTGGCCAGGGGCAGCGGTGGTAGCGTCACAGTACGGAGTATGGTGGGAAAATCATCTACGGGGGTGGCAGTTTTTTTTTTAAAACTTGGCCCAGATTGCAAAATCCCTAATTGAACTTGATGGATTTCACCCACTGGTTTTACACAGAATCCCCAAAAAAAGAAAATTAAAATCTTGGCCAAGATTGCAAAACTCAAAAAAAAAACGCTGGCGGAAAAGGTGGTTTCGAAACCCCCTTTTGGGGGGTATTTCCCCCAGTATTTTGAAATGCACATGGCAAAGAAAATGGAAGTATTTTGCACGGAGTGAATCATGCTGCAGGGAAATACTTCTGCATAAAGACGCAGTGCAAGGGGCGAATTTAACAGGCTGCCCTATTTATAGGGGCGTGACATCACAGAAGCGGGCTGGCTGCTGATTGGCTGCAGTCTGCACATGTCACTAAGGGTGTTCATTTTTTTTTCCCCCATAGTTCTTTGCCCCTGTCACGGAGTGCTCGCGGCCCTTTTAATTCTTAAAACAAATCGCCTGAACTTCGGCTTTGTTCAGAATCAAATTTTTCCTGAAATTCTAAATGAATTCCACTTCATTGGAATCAATTCGCTCATCCCTAGTGGTGGCAGCAAGAACATCCCTACATGGAGGTTCTGCTGACAGGGGCGTAGTTATAGGGGTTTCAGGGGTAGCAGATGCTACAGGGACATGCTTCATTAAGGGAGGCTCAAAAGCCCCTTTGACACATAAGAAGACACCAGTATTGGAAATGGCACATGGAAACTGTCAGGGGTGCCAATAGGGCAGTACTCCTTTCAGGGGCCCTAATCAAAAAGGGGCCTGCTGATATATTAAAAATAGAAACCAGTAATGGGTGGGCGCCCCATTTGATTTAGCTGTATTAGCTGGACTAGATTAGAAGGCAGTACCATTGGTGGCAGCGAGAACATGGCAATGGGGAACATGGAGGTTCCGGTTTGACAAGATTAGGCGGCACTACCATTGGTGGCAGCGAGAACATGGCAATGAGGAATACAGGTGATAAGAACCTGTAATTAACATCCAGAAGAGTCAACTGCATATGTGGAACAACTTAGTAAATAAAATTTGCCTCTAAAAGTGACAGAAAAAAATTGACAGAAAAAAATACTTAATTCCTTTCAGCGGCTAACTGAAAAGATGAGGACAGCTTGCAAGCAGGGGTGTAGGAGGTCAGCGGACTACATCAGTTGGCATTCCCATTGGTCGCGGCTCGCACATGCCAGTGAGTAACATGGAGGTTCTGGTTCGACAAGATTAGGCAATGGGGAACATGGAGGTTCCGGTTCGACAAGATTAGGCAATGGGGAACAGTGAAGTTCTGGTTCTACAAAATTAGGTGGCAGTAACATTAGTGGCAGGAAGAGCATGTCAATGGGAAACATCGAGGTTCAGGATAACAGGACTTAGTACATTTGGTGGTGGAGGCATTTAAAAAATAAAGATTTGGAGGGCTACAAAGAGGTGAAGTAAGAGGTGTTAGCAGTGCACATCTAGGTCATACAGGGGTATATTTCAAAATAAATTCAGCCATAAGACTTGTAAATCTAGCTGTAGAATACAATTTGTCAAAGCAGCAGGCACTGGAACTACAGACATGAGATGCAGTATAGTTTAAATATGTATTTCACATTGTCAAGAAGACGTGCTACAGTATACTGGTCAGTGACATCGGCAACTGGGGCAACAAAATGGTCAGAGATCCACGCTTGATTCATTTTTATAAATGTCAAACGATCCACATTGTCAGATGAAAGAAGGATATGTTTGCCAGTTATCACCCCGCCAGCTGTGCTGAAATAGTGTTCCAAGATAACGCTGGGTAGGATAAAACTTCTATAGCATGTCGAGCAAACTCAGACCATTTATCCAGTTTGGACACCCAGAACTTGAATGGGTCCAAGCGAAGTCCAAAAACCTCAATGTTGAGCCGAAGGTAGTCATGGACCATTGGCTTAAGGCAGTCTCTGTGTGTCTGAATGCTGCCCTGCCTTACAGGCATTGGTGAGGTGGTAAAAATCAATTGCCAAATGTCACCCAGTAGGGTTCTACCACACTGCCTGCTGCGACTATCTGCCATTCTACTGCTGCTGCTTTGCTGACGTTGTTCCACCGTGACATTAGAGTGTGAAGAAGATGCAAAAGATGTCTCGAGTTGGTCAATGAGCACTGTCTCAAAATCTTGCATTCTACTGTCAATTTCTGCGGGTGGAAGGAAATTGCTCACTTTTGTTGTAACGTGGATCAAGGAGGGTGGCCACGCTTTTTTTTTAGAGGGAAATCCAACACCTTCTTTTTTATTAGGATGGAAAAATTATACGCAAGACAATATGGTTACAGAAAACAGTGAAAATGTTAAGACAAATAAAAAATATCATCCATGTCAGCCAGTATAGGAACACTGGGCTTTGCCATTCCCACGCCATGTCAGGGAATCCGCTAGTAAGATAGCAGGAGGCATTAGGTCACAAAGAAAGGAAAAAATTTTAAAAAATTCTTATGAATTTGTCTGTCTTGTCAGAAAAAACTGGGCTTGCGCCCCTCTCCTCTCACTCAGGTGCCACCTCACGAAATTCCTAGACAATTGTCAACTGCATATAACGGGCATATAATTCCAAAATACTAAATACAATTAAAAAAAAATCAAAAATACCTGGTGGGATTCCCTCCTATTTTAAAAAATGTGTTTTCTAGAATTAAAGTACTAAAAAACTTGCATTTACAAAATAGCTGATAAAATATTCCTCCGATTTGTACAAGGAAGGTTCAGGAACCACTGATAAAAGACTGGAACAGATGTAGGTTATTCAGATTTGGATTCCTTGTCTCCTCCATCGGATGCTGTGGCCTCATCACTTTTTGTCTCTCCGTTTTCGGATAGCTGATCTTCCTTACGTTCTTCTTCGTTAGCTTCTTCAGTCTGTTTACCCTTCGCTCCTTTCTTTCCCTTTGCTAGAACTTTTTGGTTCTCAGACTTTTTTCCTTTACTGCTGCCTTTTCCTTTTTTGATTTTGGTTCGGCTTTTGGTGAAGCTGGTTTAGCTGACAAACGTGCCGACCTTCTCTTGGGCTCATCCCTGGCTGAACTTCCGTCCTGCACCCTAAAACTACCGCCTAAAGAAGACCTATACAATTGCAAAACAGTCGGGCCTTCTACATCCTCTGATGAGTAAGGCTCTGTGTCCACCTCCTCCATCTCTGCTGGGACCTGCTGCCGCAGAGTACCTAACACTTGTTCCAGTAAAAATATAACCAGAACGTTCCTGCTGACAAGGGCATCATCCCGACTTCACATTTTGGTGGCCTCTTCAAAACTGCCAAGAATGGTGCAGAGATCCTTCACCTGTCTCCACTCTCTATGGGTCAACACCCCGACGTCCACACCACTGCTAGTCAGGCTATGCGACATTTCATACTTCATAATGGCACTATGCTGCTGCCATAATTGCTGGAGCATGTGGAGGATGGAATTCCAGCATGTTGTCACGTCAGCAATGAGACAGTTGATGGGGAGGCCCAGATGACGCTTCAGCGCTGCCAGTCATGCCGAAGCAGGGTGCAAACGCCTGAAGTGTGAGCTAAGACCTCGAACTTTCCTCAGCAGACAGTCAAGAATTGGGTAGCGCTTGAGAAATTTCTGCAGAACCAGGTTAATGACGTGTGCCAGGCAAGGGATGTGCATAAGTCTACCGATCTTAAGGGCAGCAAGGAGATTTCTCCCCTTGTCGCACACCACCTTGCCAGGTTCTTAGCACCCAGTCACTGGTCAGTCTGAGTGCGCAGAGCCATCCACAGCTCTTGACTTGTGTGTTGACGGTCTCCAACACAAATTAATTTGAGAGCGGCCTGGATTCTCTTGGCACGTGATGCTGCCTGTCGAGGTTGGGGATCTGCACTGTGCACTATCCCAGCAGTGTTGAAGAGTGTCAGCTGAGACCCATCACCAGAGGCACTGTCATCCACCAAACTCACCCAGTGAGCAGTCAGTGAGATGTAACGCCCTTGACCGTGCTTAGTAGTCCATGTGTCTGTAGTCAGATGAAGTTTGGTCGATACAGATACAGCCAACGTGCTAGAGATCTTTTCTTCAGTGCAGGGACAGCTTTTCTGGCAAAGAAATGCCTGCTCGGCACCTTATATTGGGAGCATGTTAAGGCCATGATGTGGCGGACCCATCCTTGTCCACCAGGCAGAAAGGCAACATTTCCAAGGCCAGCAGCCAGGCAATGCCAACATTCAGGCTTTTAGCTTTGGGATGGTTGGGGTAAAATCATTTCTTACGCTCCCACACCTGGTACACAGAAGGCTGGCTGCTGTATGGCGTCTAATCTAGTAAACCAAAACCTCTGTGTTCCCCACTGCCATGTTTTCGCTGCCACCAATGGTACTGCCGCCTAATGTTGTCGAACCGGAACCTCCACGTTCCTCATTGGCATGTTCTCACTGCTACCAATGGTACTGCCGTCTAATCTTGTCGAACCGGAACATCGCTGTTCCCCATTGGCATGCTCTTGCTGCCAGCAATGGTACTGCCATCTAATCTAGTCCACCCTGCAAAGGCGTAACTTGAAGTTCTTGGGCCCTGGTGCAAAAAATTAAATGGGGCTCCTGCCAGTTACCATGCGCCATTTCCAACACCTCCTATACCTATGCTGTCCTCATCTTTTCAGTTAGCCATTGAAAGGAATGAATTATTTTAGCCTCTCACTTTTTTCTGTGACTCTTAGAGACACATTTTCTTCACTAAGTTGTTCCACATATCCAGTTTACAGTTTACTATGGATGGTAACTCCAGCTTATCCTCACCTGTATAGGTATAAAAATTAACCCGAAAATCTTCTCCCATTGACTTTAATGGAGATCGAATATCGACTCGGGATTGACACGACCGTTGAATTGATTTTTTTAAAATTCGAGTATCAATTCGATCTCAATCTTTTTAGGATTCGCTCATTACTACTTATAAACCCCTAAATGATGATAATGGAGGAAAGAAGAAAAAACGGTGAGAGGTAAATGTATTTGCAAGATCTTGCGTAAAGAATAAATGCTGACCTATAAGGGGACGTTCACAAGACAGAGTAAAATGCAAGCGTGGAATCCATGTGGATTCTGTTGTTGTAATCCACATTGTCTGAGTATTCTTAACTAAAGTACATGCTTATTGCACGTGGATTTAGACGTGGTTTTTCCGATTTGGTTTTACAGGCAGTTTGCAGTTCACATCATGTCTTTTGGATTTGGTTATGGATCCGCGTTAAAATTCACATGTAATACACATATAACTGTTTTGACCGCTTATTGGATGAGAATTTTAGCCATCCCATTGACTTCAATAATAAATTTCCATGCATTTTCCACATGGAATACAACCAAAGTATGAGCATGTTCAAAGTTTTTTGACCGCGCTTTGGTTTTTAAAAACACGTGCTGAAAATTTATGTTGTATGAACTGCAATGTGTATTTTCTGTTGAAGTCAATGAAAATAGTTTTCTTTCAGTTCTCAACAAGGATTTCAAGGTGGAATCCACTAGGAATCTGTCTAATTATCCTCATCGTATGAACATACCCTAATGGCGCATTATTAGCAATATTGTATTTAAGCAATTGAAACAATCCATCCCAAAAAAGAAAAAAAAATAATAATGCTAAGAAAGATACAGTAGTTCTTTCAGAATTGTAGCCTATGGTATGCCCTGTTCATTGTGAATTTTATAATGATAATCAAGTGAACACTATGTCCAGAGTCCATTTATCACAGAATTCAACGTTGTCAGTTGTCCCTACTATGAGCAATAATGTAAAGTTATTGAGAATAAAGTCTGGAAGATACTCTAAAAGTTATGCTGGCATTAACCTAATTACCAATACATGAGATTTAACAGGGAATTGGTTGATCTATTCTTATTAGGGATGAGCGATTATAATCGACAAAGTTGAAATCGGCACGATTTGTAGGCTGATCGGAAATTTCCGATCACGTGATATTTTAGGTGACAATCTGCAGATAATCTATTACTATCGCGCCATTTTCGGCGCTTCCTGTCATTTTGGCAGCCAGCAAATCAGCTTAGAGCATAGAGCAGGGTGAGCTGGGTGTGCGACGTCATGACTGTGATGTGTATGGTTGTCATTGGCTGGAAAAATCACATGACCTCGTTTTGCATAGAACAGCGTTTCCTGTTCAGCATCAGTCTTTCAGTGTCTAACACTAGAGCAAGACATGTGCTGCGTGTCTCTCAATACAGCTCAGCTCATAGACACAGTTCTTCTCTTTATTCATACAGACAACTATGCTTTTAGCTGTGAACATTAGAATATAGGTAGATTAGAGAATTTCAGTTCTTATTTAGTTAAACAAAGACTTTTAAAGAAGCATCTAGGGCTGTCCAGCCGTGGGGGGGGGGAGGGGTGAGGGCGACGGATGGACAGACAGTCTTTGGAAAGGAGGGTATATATTGTGCAGCCCAGACTCTGCTTTGAACCTACATTGAAATGGCATTTTTATTACCACTTTTTGGCCAGCACACCTCGCACCTGAGGTGAAATTGTACCTTTTATTTTGTGCGTCCCAGTTTTTTTCAAAGAGCCACCTTGTACTTAAATTTGGATACAGAAATTTTCTAGTAACTGTTGGTGTATTTCATTGGTGCAAAAACCACCTTTTGTTATCCGTATAACTTTTAAATAGCTGTATTGCACTTTGGTGCGCCCCAGTTTTGTTCACAGAGCCACCTTGTACTTAAATTTGGATACAGAAATTTTCTAGTAACTGTTGGTGTATTTAATTGGTGCAAAACCACCTTTTCTTATCCGTATAACTTTTAAATAGCTGTATTGCACTTTGGTGCGCCCCAGTTTTTTTCAAATAGCCACCTTGTACTTAAATTTGGATACAGAAATTTTCTAGTAACTGTTGGTGTATTTCATTGGTGCAAAAACCACCTTTTCTTATCCGTATAACTTTTAAAAGCTGTATTGCACTTTGGTGCGCCCCAGTTTTGTTCACAGAGCCACCTTGTACCTAAATTAGGATACAGAAATTTTCTAGTAACTGTTCTCGTGTATTTCATTGGTGTAAAAACCACCTTTTGTTATCCGTATAACTTTTAAATAGCTGTACTGCACTTTGGTACGCCCCAGTTTTTTTTCAAATAGCCACCTTGCACTTAAATTTGGATACAGAAATTTTCTAGTAACTGTTGGTGTATTTCATTTGTGCAAAAACACCTTTTGTTATCCGTATAACTTTTAAATAGCTGTATTGCACTTTGGTGCGCCCCAGTTTTATTCACAGAGCCACCTTGTTCTTAAATTTGGATACAGAAATTTTCTAGTAACTGTTGGTGTATTTAATTGGTGCAAAACCACCTTTTCTTATCCGTATAACTTTTAAATAGCTGTATTGCACTTTGTTGCTCCCCAGTTTTGTTCACAGAGCCATCTTGCACGCCAATTTTGATAGAAAAATTTTCTTGTAACTGTTCTCATTTGTCATTGCTGCAAAAAATGCAATTTCTCATCAGTGCAACTTTTAAATAGTTTTATTGCACTCGGTGAATCTCATTTGGCGCAGATAGCGCACTTGTATGATAGTTTGTTGAAAACTATCAATTCCTAGTCCTACTGGGCAGTTGTAAATCCTTGGGACTGAAGGAAGAACACTGTTGACTTTGTCTTACGGTTCTTCCACCAGACCGCATTTCACATGTATTTGATAGAAACAATTATGTTTCTAATCCTAGTTGGCTGTTGGAAATTAGAGTGATTTAAGAATATCTGTGATCTGCCGTCTTTCAATAAGAGACTGTCAAAAACTCTTCCATACGTTTTTAAACTTATATCTTTCTGAACATGGAGCGAAATGCAGGTGGTAAGCGAGTAAAGAGGGGTGTAGGACATGGATGTAGAGGTACGAGAGAAGGTGCTCCTTCCAGTGCTGGCGACAACACGCAAGCCAGCGGATCTTCAGTTGCAGGACCGTCAGGCCTGTCATCGCTGGGTCGGTGCCCTGTGAATCTCAGTAACGAACAGCGTCGCCAATCTGTTCTTCAGTGGTTAATGCAACCTACATCCAGCAGTCTTACCTCTCGTCCTCCCAGTCACGGCCACAAATGTCGTCATCATTATCGTCAGCATCCGTCTAACATGAAGCGAAGGCAGCCCAAATGTCAACTCATATTCTGACCACTGTGGATAATCCATTTTCTGAAGACCTCTTTGATGACAAAATGCGGTTGGGGTCAGAAGGCATTTCAAAAGATCAAGAGGCCAAAGAGGATGATTTTGTCTACTCTGACGCCCAATCGCTGATGCCATCAGAGGAGGAGAAGGAAGCCGGTCAATCTGCAAAAAACCCGGGCGGTCAGCAACGCCTTGCAGTGCCTGTTGCTTGTAGCCCGCAGCTCCAGGATGCAGAATGTCAGAACGAGGAACTCACCTGTGTTGATGATGATGATGATGATGAAATTGCGGATCCAACGTGGTCTTTTCAGCAGAATTTGCTTGCGAGCGCTTCATCACAGGACGAGGAGGAAGACGATCGGGTAGTGTCAGTACAGGTCCCGCCTCAAAAAGGGAGAGGGCGGTCGCACAAGTCCCCTGAGATTATTCCGCCAGCGACGATCAGCAGAAACACCGCTCCTCGCTTATCGCCGTCGAAAAGGTCAAGAACCTCTCAAGCCTGGGCCTTTTTGGAGCAAGCCTCTGAATCACCCAGTGACGTCATATGCTGCCTTTGCCATAAACGCATCAGTAGAGGGAAGAATCTTAGGTGTTTAACCACGACCTACATTTCTAGTCACGTGGAGCGAATGCATGTGTTGAAATGTAGGGAACACTTTGCCAAAAAAGCCCACACCATTCCCGGGCTTCCAACCACTTTCACACCCACTGTCTCCGCCTCCTCCTCCATGACCAAGTGTTCCTCAGCTGCCCATGTCTCTCAGCGTCATGAGCAAGGATCAGACTCCGCTTCAGCCTCCACCGTCGCCCGAGTACCACCAGCACCACCAGAGACACAGCCTACCCCTTCTCCTTCCACCAGTTTGACTTGCACGCCGTACAGCGGCCAGTCTAGCAGCCAGCCTTCTGTCTACCAGGTTTGGGAGCAGAAGAAACACTTTAACCCAAACCATCCCAAATCCAAAATCCTGAATGTCGGCATTGCCAGGCTTTTGGCCTTGGAAATGTTGCCTTTCCGTCTGGTGGACACAGATCTGTTCCACCACATCATGGCCCTTGCCTGCCCCCAATACCAGATGCCGAGCAGGCATTTCTTTTACAGGAAAGCCGTCCCTGCCCTGGCCAGCCACGTGTCATCTAAAATTTCAAGCGCATTTTCTGCATCTGTGTCCGGAAAAGTCCATCTGACCACCAATACATGGACTAGTAAGCATGGCCAAGGCCGCTATATCTCTGTGACAGCTCACTGGGTGAGCTGGGTGGATGTCTTTGGTGGTAACGGTAGCTCTCAGACTCGGCGCATACTCTTCAAAACCGCAGGGATGGTGCAGGGTTCTTTCCCCCAAGGTCCACTCTTAGCATCACGTGCCCATAGAAACCAGGCCGTGTTGAAATTAATCTGTCTTGGAGACCATCAACACACAGGTCAGGAGCTGTGGACGGCTCTTCGCAACGAGACCAAGCGCTGGCTGGGTGACAAGAACCTTGTGCCAGGCAAGGTGGTGTGCGATAACGGTCGAAATCTCCTGGCCGCCCTTAAGATCGGTAGGCTGGAGCACATCCCTTGCCTGGCACATGTCATGAACCTTGTCGTCCAGAAATTTCTAAAGCGCTACCCAGGTCTGGACTGCCTGCTGAGGAAGGCTCGAGGTCTGAGCTCACACTTCCGCCGTTCGCACCCTGCTTCGTCCCGCCTGGCTGCGTTGCAGCGTCAGCTCGGCCTCCCTGTCAACCGTCTCATTGTTGACATGGCAACACGCTGGAATTCCACCCTCCACATGCTCCAGCGATTTTGGGAGCAGCGCAATGTCACTACGCAGTACGAAGTGACATATGGCCTGACATGCAGCGCTGCGGACCTCCGGGGGTTGAGCCACCGAGACTGGAGGCAGGTGAAAGAGCTCTGCACCATCCTTGCCAGTTTTGAAGAAGCCACCAAAATGGTCAGTGCGGACAATGCCCTTGTCAGCTTGAGCATTGTGGTGATCTTAGTTCTGGAATGATCGTTGGACACTCTGAAACAGCAGGTCCAACCAGCGACGGAGGAGGAGACAGACACAGATGCGGACACAGAGCCTTTATCTCCGTTGAATCCAGAAGGCCCGACAGTTTGACAACTTTATCGGTCTTCATTAGGCGGTGGTTCGGCGTCCAGGGCTGGTGCAAGGTGGCGCCTCAGCTCTCAGGGTACAGCATCTGAGGCAAGTCAGGACTGTGTTGAAGCTGAGGCGGAGGAAGCGGAGGAGGAGGATGAGGTATTCCTGGACACCGACTTTACCAATGTCCCTGCCTTGGAAAGAGGTTGGCACGTATTTGAGACGGAGGAGGAAGATGAGGAAGATCAGTTTGCTAGTGCCCCTCGACCCAGAGGCTTGGGAAATCAATGCTCCATCTCTCACATGAGTGCTTGGATGCTCCATTTCCTCCAACATGATCCTCGCATTAAGGCCATCAAAATGAACAACAGTTACTGGGTGGCCACCCTTCTCGATCCCCGGTACAAAGCAAAACTCAGCACTTTCCTTCCACCCAACCAAATAGAGAGTAAAATGCAGGAATTGGAGACCATGCTGATTGATCAACTGGAGACATCTGTTGCGTCTGCTTCACGTTCTTCAAATGTCACGGTGTAACAACATCAGCAATGTGACAGCAGTAGAGTGCCAAGTAGCAGCAGCAGGCATTGTCACAGAAGCCTAATGGGTGACCTCTGGCAATCCTTATTTACCACATCACCAGCACATGTAATGCAGGGCACACAACACACAGAGACCGGCTTAAGATCATGGTGCACGACTATCTGCGTCTCAACACCGATGTTTTTGGATATGTTCTGGACCCATTCGACTTCTGGGTATCCAAAATGGATGAATGTCCCGAGCTCGCTCGCCACGCCATAGAGGTGTTGTCCTGCACAGAAGCCAGCGTCATATCTGAGAAGACCTTCAGCACAGCTGGAGGAGTCATTACAGACAAACGCATCTGGCTTTTCACTGATAATGTTGATCTTTTGACTTTTATCAAGATGAATCAGTCATGGATCTCTGATGATGTTGTGGCCCCAATTGCCGGGGTCACAGATTAGTTGGCGGTCTACTTCACATTCCTCTTCAAACAGAAATGGTCCTCTTGAAAAAAAAATTTTAAAATCATAATTTCTTACTGCAATTTTTATTATAAGTTACCAAAAGGTCATTTTTCTGGTTTTGCAGTGAGGAGACTGTAAAAGACACCAATTGTACAAGGTTTCATGAAAAAAAAGTATTCCATTTACTCAATTCATCTTTTACATTTTTTGCACAATGGTTTTCGTCAATGATTTTGGGGTCATGGTGCCGTAAGATACAGCTATAATCAAGGTCCTTTGGAACAGAAATGTGGCTTCTAAGTGGCATTTCTTCCTCACAATTTTTAACAGTGGCTGAGAAGTAATTTTTATAATTTTTTGGGTCCTGCTGCTATGAAATGCAGCAATACGACAGGTTCTATTATAAAAAATGTGGTTTCTAACAGACATTTGTTCTTTACAATTGTCAAGAGTGGCCAAAGGGTCATGTTTTGAATTTTTGGGGGCATGTTGCTGTGAAATACAGCTATACTACAGGTCCTATTATAAAAATGTGGTTTCTAACAGACATTTGTTCTTCACAATTGTCAACAATGGCTCAAGGGTGATGTTTTGAATTTATGGGGCATGGTGCTGTCAAAAACAGGAATAGGTTGGACACTGTTAATGGACACATATTGCAAAATGATTTGTTTTTGCAAGATCTTTAACATATCCCTGTAGTGAGACAACCCGTTTAATACAATTTAAAAAAAATAGAAACAAAGACGTGGTGGGATTCCATCCTATTTTAAAAATGTGTTTTCTAGAATTAAACTACTAAAAAACTTGCATGTACTAAATAGCTGATACAAATATTCCTCTGAATTGTACAAGGGAGGTACAGGAAGACTTGAACAGATGTAGGTTATTCAGAGGACATGGTGTATGGAGCACATTCGCCCCCCTCCCACCCCCAAGAACAGAGACAATTTCCTCCAACACGTTGAGTAAAACGAGAAAAAGAATGCCAAAAAAAGGGCACCTGGGTGAAACAGGAGCGTCAACCACCAGCATTTCCAAGTGAAGCTCAATTGGTCCGCACTCATACGGAGGGGCAAGCGCTCTCGTAGAGGCAGAAATTTCTCAAGCGCTACCCAGGACTTAACTGTGTACTGAGGAAGGCTGGAGGTCGTAGCTCACACTTCCGCTTCCGCACTCTGCTTCAGCACGACTGTTTTCTTTGTTGCGTCATAAGGGCATTAATGGATGACGGACGCCAGCCTGGGCTCTCACCGCACTCACTGTAACTCGGGTCCTGCCAGCTGAACTTGCGTGTTAATAGATGACGAACACCAGCCCTGGCTTTCACCACACCCACTGTAACTCCGGCCCTGCTAGCTGAACCTGTGTGTTAAGAGATGACGGACGCCAGCCCTTGCTCTCACCACCCCCACTGTAAGTCCGGCCCTACCAGCTGAACCTGTGTGATCCACGTTTACAGCCTCATACGCCTTTTTAGTAATGTCCTTCAACCCACTTGACAGTAGAATGCAGGATTTTCAGACAGGCCTCGATGACCAACTGGGGACATCTGTTTCATTTGCTTCACATTCTAATGTCGCGGTGGAACAATGTCACCAGTAGAATGGCAAGTAGCTCTAGCAGCAGCAGTATTGGAAATCAAGTTGTTTTTAATATAGTTTATTTCTTATTGCGAAATTTTCTGCTGATGGTCAATAAGGGCACCTGTGCGGGTTTTTGGGTCATCCTGCGTTACAGGATATGGATAGTCAATGTCCATTTCACTAAAATACTGCTTCAAAGACTACTTTCTTCCGGAACTTTTTAATCTGTGGGTCATGCAGGTTTGAGGGTCATACTGTGGTACAGGACAGGTATAGTCAATGTCCAGTTCAACTAAAATGGTGGTTCAAAGACTTCTTTTTCCGGCACTTTTTAATCTGTGGGTCAGACAGGTTTAAGGGTCATGCTGTGGTACAGGACAGGTATAGTCAATGTCCAGTTCAACTAAAATGGTGGTTCAAAGACTCCTTTTTCCATCACTTTTTAATCTGTTGGTCAGACAGGTTTAAGGGTCATGCTGCGTTCCAGGACAGGGATAGTCAATGTCCAGTTCAAGTAAAATGATGGTTCAAATAATACTGCCTTCTGGCACTTTTTAATTTGTGGGTCATGCAGGTTTAAGTGTCTTGCTGTGGTACAAGACAGGGATAGTGAATGGTCTGTGACTTTTTTTCTGTGACTTTTATAACCAAATTGTCTTGCCTAAGATGTAGCACGTATCCAGTTTACTGTTGTGGATGTTAATTCCAGCTTCTCCAGCCCTGTTTGGGTGTAAGAATGAAGGTTTCGTTCCTCTTCCATAGACTTTAATGGTCATCAGCAATAATCTGTTATCGACTATGGGATATCGTCATGATAATTGCCAATATCGACTATCGAATCGATAACGATAGTTGACACAATCGCTCATCATTAATTCTTATACAAGAAAATCATGTGGATATATCATGAAAATAAAGAACCAGAGAAAATGATCACAGCAGACATTAATAGACTGGATGATGGCACACACATGATATCATAGAGACTGGCCTTTAAAGTAAAAATAAAATTCTACTCATTGTGGAGGTTACTGGACGCTAGACTCTCCGCAGCTAGGGAAATGTTTGCCAATGATTCATTACATGCTCAAGCTACATGTCAGTGGCCAGTAATAACAGTAGAATAAAAACATCATGTAAAATGGTATACCAATTGGTTCACATCAGTCAGAGGTCAAAACATATATGCAAAAGGTGACCAAAAATTAGATATTTTCCCCCACAGCAATAGTGGACTATGTATCAAAGACACAAAGAAACAATGATCTATGGTAGATTATCACAGCAAAAATATATCTATTTGAACTCTGGTAAGAGGTCCTCAAATTTCCACCTCCGTTAGTAGAGGTGTGTCAGGACACAAGAAATTATGCAGTATGGATATGTCACATCCTTATTTTCATGTGTTTCTGAATCAAGAAAAGATAGGAACACAAAAGGGCGCAGCATGCAAAAAGAGTAAGGTGAAATCGGTTGCATTGCAAACAGTTGGCATGGCAGCCGAAGGCCTCATGCAGACTTCAGTAACTGCCATGTTGGTACATCTATTACACCCTGCTAAAGGCAATGAATGAAAAGCTTACCTACGACAGTACAATCGTACTGACATATATAGGAGAAGCCATCTTGACCCATAGAGGTCAAGTACCTAAGTGTGATTAATTGGTAAAGGGGTTTTGCCACGATCTCATTTCATATCTCCTGCATCCAGATCTTCAGCTCTGTGTGCTCAGAAGGGTACGTGTGTGATTTGTTTGAATTGCTTATCATGTGACCCAGCAGGATGACATCACCATGCCTTTCCTCTCTTTAGTCAAAGAAAGGTCTGTAAGAACTGTAAGTAGCTACATTGTAGCTCAGAGGTAAAACTTTTGCCTCCAGGCACAAGGGTCCTCGGTTCAAATCCCTGCAGGAACCAAACCTGTGGATTTTTGCTCTTTATCAATGCACATACTTCATTGAGGTTTCTTTTTTTTATGTATTTGCACTGTTTGACTAAGTACTAAGGAGTGCAGAGGACGGGAGTAGAATGACAGCACCCGGGGTTTGAACACTTAGTAGCTGCCTGTGAGGAGAAATGATGTCTGAGCATGTGCGACCAGGACTGAGGAGTTCACAGCCCTGGTCGTATCCCTTGGAGATGAGCTGTAAACAATGGATCATTAAAGGAGCAGCTAAAAGAAAAACGGTGCAGAATTTTTAATAATGATGAATGGTGAAAATGTTTATTATTTAATTTTCAAACATCCCACATCAATTTTACTTCGTGGCAAAACCCCTTTAAAGTAAAAAAAAAATGTAAAAGTTGAAAAAAATAATGAAATATTAAAACTTCAAATTCCCCCCTTTTTTTGACATTTTACAAATATATATACCGTATATACTCGAGTATAAGCTGACCTGAGTATAACCCGAGGTACCTACTTTTGCCACAAAAAACGGGAAAGCTCATTGACTCGAGTATAAGCCTAGGGTGGAAAATGCAGCGGCTACTGGTAAATATCAAAAATAAAAATGGATATCAATAAAATTACATAGGCAGTTTAATGTCCCCCATAGGCAGATATATGTCCCCATAGGCAGGGATAGGCAGTTTAATGTCACCCACAGGCAGTTATAGGCAGGTATATGTCCCCCATAGGCAGTTATAGGCACGTTTATGTCCCCCCATAGGCAGGTTTATCGAACTAGGATAAAGAATGGAATTCACGGCACTCACCACGTCCTTAAAAGTCCTTCTTTATTGTGGCAATAACTCCATGGGGAGGGACAAACACTGGATACACAGTAGCTTAACAGGCGACGGCCGTTTCGCGTTGACACATGCTTCCTCTAGGCCTAGGCAGGTTTATGTCCCCCAGAGGCAGGTTTATGTCCCCCATACGCAATTATAGGCAGGTTTATGTCCCCCATAGGCAGTTATATGTCCTTATAGGCAGGAATAGGCAGGTATATGTCCTTATAGGTAGGTTATAGGCAGGTATATGTCCTTATAGGTAGGTTATAGGCAGGTATATGTCCTTATAGGCAGGTTATAGGCAGGTATATGTCCTTATAGGTAGGGTATAGGCAGGTATATGTTCTAATAGGTAGGGTATAGGCAGGGTATAGGCAGTTAATAGGCAGGTTAGAGGCAGGTATATGTTCTAATATGCAGGTAATAGGCAGGTATATGTTCTATTAGGTAGGGAATAGGCAGGTATAGGCTAGGTATAGGTTGGTATAGGCAGATAATAGGCATGTAATAAAAAAACAAACAAACAAACACTTACCTGACTCCCTCGCTGCTCCGCCTCCTCGCTGTCCGGCCTCCCGCGCGCTGTCCTCCATCTCGGTACAGGCGGGTGATGTCATCAGGCCGCGCATGCAGCGTGATGACACACGCTGCCTGTGCCGGAAACTCCGGACAGCCGCGAGTCTGCTTGCGGCCGTCCGGAGTCCACTGCGGGGCAGGGAGCGCTCGCTCTCTGCTCCGCAGTGGTATCTTCCCCTCTATGCGCTCCGGAGGAGTCGCATATAGGGGAAGAGATCGCCGACAGCGACGGGCCACGGCAGTGCCCGTCGCTGTCGGCTGTGCTCGGGATTCTGCTATATGCGCTCCCTGAGGAGTCGCATATAGCAAAAAGTGTCCCTGCCAGCGCATGGGCCATCGCAGCGCCCGAGCGCCGACAGTCTCGAGTATAAGCCGAGGAGGGATTTTTCAGCAAATTTTTTGTGCTGAAAAACTCGGCTTATACTCGAGTATATATGGTATATATTTTTTTAAAGTTACACATAATTGGTATTGCTGAATTTGTACATGTCTGATCTATTAAAATATAACATCATTTATCCTGTAAAGTGAATACCATAGAAGAACAAAATTCCAGGTGCCATTTCAGGTCCTCCAAAAATTGGAATAAAGGGATCAAAAAGTCGCATGTATCCCAAAATAGTACCAATAAAAACTACATTTCAGCCCACAAAAATGAGCCTTTGCCCAGGTCCAAAGGTTGAAAAGCAAAAGGTTATTGGTCACAGAAAATTACATTTCAGCAAAGATTTGAAAAATGGAAAAATTTGTGTTTTTTAAAGTACTAAAATAAAACAAAACCTCTACAAATTTAGTATCACCGGCATTGTATCAACCTACAGAATACAGATAACACTACATATATTCTGAAAAATGAATTTCATAAAAACGAAACCCACACAATAATGGCAAAATTGCATTATTTTCATTTTCCATGCCACGTAGGATTTTTTGGGGTTTCTCAGTATGTTATATGTTATGGTCAATGACACTATTAAAAAGTAAATCTTGTGCCACAAAAGACAAGCCCAAATGGCTATGTAGACTAAAAAATAAATTTTTTATGTCTCTTGAAAGCTGGGGAGGAAAGACAAAAATCGGAAAGTAGCTGCAACCTGAAGGGGTTTAATACATGGCCAGGGAAGGCATCAATATGATTATCATTCCCTGTGGGGAATTTTTAGCTTTAGATTTGTAAAAGGTCCAAAACTTCTGATGGTTTTTATTTTCCTCTATGACTGATCCAAGGTCACAAACTCCTAGAGATCATCAAGATCATCAGTCAGTTAATTACAATCCCTTGTAATGCTTTTCCGCCGCAATTTTGTTAAAAAAATTTAAATGTCATTAATACTTTAAAAAAAAAAAAAAAAAACTAAAGTCAGTAGTTGATAGTTAAGTATAGTCCCTTTTTAAAGGGGTTGACACCTTCGACCAAAATCATACCAGTAGCTTATGGTGCCCCAGTAAAATAATATAAACCTATATTCACATTTTTCATTTCACCAGTTCTAGAACCGCGTCTCCCTGGTATTCTGTTTTGTGCCTCTACTTACTGTATGTCACCATTTGGAGCTGTTCATTTCCAAACTCTGATGCAAATTAGTGACGCATTACCACTGCGACCAATCAGCAGCTACAGCAGTGATAGTCCCATACGAAAGTGACACAATGAAAACAGAAGACTGGCAAGAAACAGCTCTAGAAGCAGGGACCCCAGAAAGGTGAGTATAGTTTTTTATATTTTTATTTTACTGGGAACCCAGGAGCTGCTGGTAAGGTTGTTATAGGAGGTGGACAACCCTTATATGCGATGTTGATTGAGTTGCAACAGAAGCAGTTAGTTATTTGTGGCAGGTCTGAATCAACATTTGTTCCCTGTCTGTAAGGTTCTGGTACTCTATGGTAAACATAGGAGCAGAGGAGGCTAAAAAAGAAGAGAAAATGGGGATAGCCAACAGCTTGTAACTGCATAAAGGGAATAGAGCTTTCTGCCTGCAGTGATTTCCTTTCAGCTTGTAGTCTCTTAAGAATTTTGTACCCTATTTTTTATATAATTATTCAATGATTGTCATTTTTTCAATTATCTTTACACCTCCCTTCATCCACATCTTCCCCCACCCTTTGTTGAACTTGATAAACATAAGTCTTTCTTAACCGTACTAATTATATAACTATGTAACTATCTGCTCTTATCTCTAAACAAAAGCCATTGAAAAGCTTTGAAAGAGTTAAAATAACATTCTGTGCTATGACATCATTGTGCGTTGTGTGTCAAGTTTATCTTTGCTACTTCTATTTAATTCTTGAAATTCTTTGTTATCTATTTGCAGGTTTTTGGACTTGGAACACTGCCCATAACACTTTAACCGCTCGTGACATACTATAAGGATTTGTTCATACTTTGGGTGTAGTTTTCGCTAATGTATGCATCAAAATACGCTTTAAACAATGTTCAAGTACAGCAATCATTGAGTGCAGTGTAAAATTATTTATTATTATTGTGCAGACGACAATGATTTTATTTGCGGATTTTTCAGCGCGCCGTAAAACAATTGACATGTCAATTCATTGAGGTGTTTACGTGGCGAGAAATAGAAAAGTATAGCAGGCAGAAATCTGCCTTGGGTCAGTGTGGGCCGTTTACTTTCATCGAGTAAACGAACATGTTTTTCGTGTGAACATACCCCAACTATTGGCTCTTGAAAGGTGGATGAGAAAATTAAACACAAAAAAACAAAACTAAGTCAGTCATTAATAGGTTAAAGAATAGTTCTGCCAGAGGGAAGAAAGACATAACAGAAAAAGACGACTGTCAGAAGGCAGCAATGCTCATTGAAATTATATCAAATGGATTCAGAAGGATTTATGGATGGAATGTTTGTGTGGGCATGTAAATAATAGCTATTATTTCAATTGGTTTTAGGTCATGATCTTGCCAATTACGGAGCGGTTTATCCAACGTTTAGCTTTATATGTCTCAAATTACAGCAACTGCTAATTGCACTCTGACTCTTGGTATTTCATGTCTCAGTGACACATAGTCTGCCCCCTCCATGCAAACGAGTCATTACTGACTCAGCATGAGCTACAACGCCACCACCATGCTTCTGTGTTCACTGTGTTCTGTACAGAGGAAGATAAGAAAATATGAATGCAAATTGCATTTCTGTAATTGATAACTACATTTCAGAGAATATGTTTTAAAACATTCTGTCTAGTATGATGAGTCTATTATCGTGTTTTCTGATTCACTTGTTTATCAAAATTGCCCCTATATCACGCTAGTCATTTATTCCCGAAACATGTAGGCCAAACTGTATTTATGTAGAATTTCTAAGGCCAGTGACATTTAAGTGCCCAGTGAAAAAGAAGTTTCTTGCTGTGCTACTAGTAAAGCTTTTACACACACTGTTTAGCATCTCATCAACTTCGCACTTATTAAAAGAGAAGTTTTGCACAGATAGGTAGATAAATAGATAAATAGATAGATATATAGATATATAGATAGATAGATAGTTTGATTTCAGATCAAATCAATCAGATCAGGGTCAAGAGGTTCAGTTTTTGTTCAGACCTAAAACCCGAATAGTAAAACAAATAAAAAAAATCATCCAGTGAGCAGCCGCTTGTTTGTAAAATGCTTTGCTTTGCTATATACAGTATATGGTAGTGCAAAATGGTCAGACATTATTCAGTCCATATTGCCCTTAACCCCTCCTCACCACAGCCTTTATTGCATTCATTTTCTTCTCTCTGTTTTTTGCGGGATAAGATGTACCATAAAATGTACTAAAACCCCACAAAAAATTCTAAGAGGGTGAAATATGAAAAAATAATGTGCTTTATTTGCAGGGATTTTGTTTTTATGAAGTTTGCTATTCAGTACAAATGACATGTTATCTGTATTCTGTTGCTCTGTACGATTCCGATGATACCACAATTGTGAGATTTTCATTATGTTTTAGTACTTTCAAAAAAATAAAAACTTTCTTTGTTTTTTAGCTTTGCACTGCTGCACCATTTTCTGCGACCAATAACTTTTTTGTTTTTTCACCTATTGACCTTAGCAATGACTCATTTTTGCAGGCTGAAGTGAAGTTTTTTATTGGTACGATGAAGCTTTTTGATCACTTTTATTCCAATTCTCTGGGGACATGAAATGAACAAAAACAAAACAAAGCTATGATCGTTGTGGCATCTGAACATCAGGGATCAAAACCGCCACCGATTTCTAATGTTAACAGCAGATGTTTGCTGCACATAACAGCCGACACCTGCCACGTTCCGTACATCCTTATCGTCATTATGGCATACTCATAACTCAAAAGATGGTAAGGGGTTAACAACATCATACAGTGTTCACTTAAAAGGGCGTTGTCACCATGGATGTTGATGGCTTATCAATAGGATATGCACTCAAAGTCTTATAGTTGCAGAACCCACTTCTGGCCCCTGAACATTTCGTCTCAGAATGAAGAGTCGGTTGTGCTTGCTCATGATTCTCCATTCTGTTCTATTGCAATTCAGAGTACTGCTGAGCTCAATCCATGCTCCATATACAGTGCTCCATGATATTAACCCTCACAGGATGATCAGTTAGTATTGCAATTTATTGCCAGTGCTGATGTCATACTGTCACACAGGTCTCAATATTATTATATAACACTCAATTATTACCACCATGAAGTACAATAAGAACACACATAAATACCTCCAACAGTTTATGACATTTAATTTTGAGTTGGAGCTTTCGGCAACTGGATTTATTACTGACTCATAAGCTCACGCTTTTCATAGTGTTGGGGAATGTGCTCTTCATCTGAGGTCTGTCAGATTTCTGCACTGCTCTGATAAAGCTTCTTGCTGTTTGTTGGGGAAAAGGAGGTTGCATGTGATGTGTTTTCACTGTTTTCTATTGAACGAAACCTAAGAACTATCCATATCCAGACACAGTAAGCTTAAAGGGGTTTTGCCATGATCTAATGTTGATGTGGAATCCTCCACAATGGGCATTTATTCAATTTTCTAAATATATGTCATTAAAAAATATGTACCCTGTGAGAGCTGCAGTCTTTTCTTTTCATGTATGTACAACTCCTTGTCAGGGGCTCCGACCTGCACTTCAGCTTCTCCCGGGCTGGCCGCACTTGCTTAGTTTTATCTTCAATATCTGATGGCAGGACATGGAGTGAGCATTGACAGACATGCTCAGTGTCTCCCTGCTGACCATATAGTATCTGGAGAGCAGAGCAGGGCTTCTGGGCATGCTCACTAGCGCTGTTTCTCTCAGCCACTCTCCCTCCTACTCCATGTCTGCACTTACATTGCAATGGCTCCGACTTTCCTATTCAGTCTTTCCTGCCTAGGAAAGCCATAGAGGTATTGTAATGTAATTACCCATATCTCCTGCATTTGATAAATGTTCCAGTGTTAAAGATAATAGGGAAAATGGGATTGAGCCCCAAAACATTTCGAGCTAGTTATTGTTCCTTATAAAAAAATAATTTTATATATAGCCATTGGAGACTTGACA
>JAODAL010054113.1:0-24836 GCA_025379985.1 Phyllomedusa bahiana | reverse complement strand
TGATGAGTACGGGCGCTTGCCACCTTTTGGTGTTTTGTTTGGGGCCCCCGGGCCCGAACGCTGGGGGGCCCGCCCTTTTTTCCGGGGTCACAGGCGCTTGATGAAATGAAACCAAGCGGGGCTTGTGGCCGGAGCGGGTGGGCCCCCCTCTTTCTCTGTGTGAGGAGGGGGGCCTCCCTTTCTTTTTGCGTCGGGAAAAAGGGGGGGGCCCCGCTTTTTTTAACTTACACCCTACATTTGCCTCTGTCACCTCCTTCCAGCTTATTCCTTTGGGGATTAGAGTGGGCCCCCGCCCCTCTGCCTGTGGGGGGGGGCTTTCAAGGACCCCCCTCCCCCGGCAGGAGGGGAAAAAGGGCCGACGGGCGATTCACAAAAAGTTTGCTGGGGGAACAGGAAGGAAGTGAAATATTAGAGCGACGCTGCGGGCCAGCTGTTTTGAAAAGAGCGTGGGCCCTCCTCATACTGAGGAAAATGTGGGGGCCCCATTTAAAGCCCCCCAGCCCCAGCGCCCCCCCCCCCCCCTAAAGGGGTTTGGTGGATTTCCTGTTTTGTGAGTGGGGGGGGGGGGCCCTGGGGTTTTTGGTGTGACACTGGTTTGGGCTTAGTGGGGTGTGTGTGAAAAGGGCTGGGGGTGGGGAGGCTGTGTGTGTTTGAGAGAGGCTGGGGGGGGGGGGGGTGGGTGTGTGTGTTATGGGGTGGGGGGCTGGGTAAGGGGGGGGAATTTGGTGTGTGGAGGGGGGGGGTGGAGGGGGCTGTTTTGTTAAGAGAAAAGGGGGTGGGGGGGGGTTTGGGGGGCTTGTTTAAAAAAGGGGGGGGTCTTGGGAAGAAGAGGGGTTGGGGGTGGGGGGGGCCTTTGTGTGAGGGGGCTGGGGTTTGGGGAGGCGGCTGGAAGGGGGGCCCTGGGGTGGGGGGGCTGTTTTTAAGAGGGGGGCCTGGGGGTGGGGGGGTGTTGGGGTGGAGGAGGCTGGGGCGGGGGAGGGTGTTGTAAGGGAAAGGTTGGGGGTTTGGGGATGTTGTTGAGGGGAGGGGGAGGGGGTGGGGTGTTGTGTGGGGGAGGGGGGGCTGGGGAGGGGGTTCTGGGTGTTGGGCGGGGGAGGTTTTTGGGGGGGGAGGCTGTGTGTGTGGGGGGCCTGGGGGGGGGAGGTTTTGGGGTTTTGGGTGGAGGCTGGGGGAGGTTTTTGTGTGTGAAAAGGGTTGGGACGGTGGGGAAAGGGCGGGTTGGTGTGTGTGTGAGGCTAGGGGAAGGCTGTTGTGTTTTTGGGGTTGGGGGCAAAGGTGTGTGGGGTTGGGGCTGGGGGGGAGGCTGTTTGTGTGTGAGGCTGGGGGAAAAAAGGTTTTTGGTTGGGGTTTTTGGGGGCTGTGGGAGGCGGGTGTGTGTGGGTGGGGAGGTTTGGGGGGGTTGTTTGAGGTTTGGGGCCTGGGGAAGGGCTGTGGTTTTTGTAAAGAGGCTGGGGGGGGGAAGGCCCTCTTGTGTGAGGGTTTGGGGAGGTTTTGTTTTGTGAGGGGGCCTGTGTTTTTCGGGGAGGTATTTGTGTGAGGTTTGGGGGAGGGGGGGCTGTTTTTGTAAGGCTGGGGGGGCTGTGTGTGGACACTGGGATGAGCTGTGTTGGGGTGTGTAAGAGAGGGGGGGGGGGGGGAGGTTATGTGGGAGAGGCTGGGGGAAAGGCTGTGTGTGTTTAAATTTTTTAGGGTGGGGGTGGGGAGGCCCGTTTGGTGTGTGTGTTAGAGGCTGGGGGAGGCTGTGTGTGAGGTTTTGGGGAAAAGGGGAGGCTGGGGTTGTGAGGGGGGGGGGGGGGGTGGGGGGGGGGGGGAGGCTTGGGGGGGTGTTTTGGAGGGTTGTGGGTGGTGGAAGAGGGGGCTGGGGGGAGGGGCTTTTTGTGTGGGGGGAAGGGTGGGGGGAGGCTGTGTGTGTGGGGGTGGAGGGGGGGGGAGGCCCTGTTTTGTGTGTGGGGTGGGGAGGGGCTGGTGTGGGGTGAAAAGAGGCTGGGGTTGGGGTTTTGGGGGGGGGGTTGTGTGTGGGGAAGAAGGGCTGGGGGGGAGAGTTTGTGTGTGTGAGGAGGGCTGTGGGGGGGGGGGAAAGGGGGTGTGTGGGGTTTGAGGCTGGGGGAGGCTGTGTTGTGGGTGCCCGGGGGGTGTGTGTGTGTGGGGCTGGGGGGGGCGGTGTGTGTGTGAGGCTGGGGGGGTTTGGTGTGTTGGAGGCGGGGGGGGGCCCGTTGTGTGTGTGTGGAGGCGGGGGGAAAGGGGGGGTGTTTTATGAGGCTGGGGGGGGGGAGGCTTTGTGTTAGAGGGCGGGGGGAAGGGGGGAGGCTTTGTGTGGAGAGGTTTGGGGGAGGCTGTGTGTGTGAGGTGGGGGGAAAGGCTGTGGGGTGTGTGGGGGCTTGGGGGGGGCTGTGTGTTTTTTGTGATGGCTGGGGGGGGAATTTGGGGGTTGTGTTTTTTCCCCCCCCCCCCTTGGGGTGGTTGTGTTTTGGGGGGGCCCTTGGGGGGGGGGCCCCTGTTTTGTATGGGGCTGGGTGAAGGGGGGAGGGGCTGTTGTGTAGGGAGGTTTGGGGGAGGGGAGGCTGTGTGTAAAGGGGCCCTGGGGGGGATTTTGTTTTCTTTTAAAACGGGAAATTGGGCTGTGTGTTGTGTGTGTGGGTTTTTTTGGTGAAGAGGGGCCCTGGGGGTTTGGGGAAGGCTATGTGGGGTGTGAAAAGGCTGGGGGGGTTTGGTGTGTGAGGCTTGGGAGGGAGGGGGGGCTTTTGTGTGAGAGGCGGGGGGGAAGGGGAGGCTGTGTGTGTGAGGCTTTTGGGGAGGGGGGGGCCTGTGTGTGAGAGGTTGGGGGAGGCTGTGTGTGTTAACGGGGAAATGGGCTGTGTGTGTGTGTGTTTTTGTTTTGTGAGAGGGGAAATGGGGGTGGGGAGGCTATGTGTGTGTGAGAGGCTGGGGGAGGGCGGGTTGTGTGGGGGTGGGGGAGGGGGGGGGCCCCTGTGGGGTGAGAGGCTGGGGGTAGGGGGGCTGTGTTTTGTGGGGGTTTGGGTGGGTTTGGTGTTGGAGAGGCTGGGGGGGGGGGAAGGCTGTGTATGTGAGGCTGTGGGTTTTGTGGAAAAGGCTGGGGGGAAAGGGGGGGCCCTGTTTTTTTGTGGGGCCCTGTGGCCCCGTTTTGGGGGCCGTTTTTCACCCGCCTGTGGGAACGGGGGGGGTTACCCCCACCCCGGCGCCCCCGGGGCTTTAAAGGGGCCCCCGCTCCCCTGGGGCGGCGGGAGTTTTCGCCCCCGCGGGGAGGGCGGGGGGGCACCAAAATTACGGGCCCCCCCCCAAAAAATGGGGAAGGGGTTCCCAAGGTATGATGTATGTGCTTCATTTTTTACCTACACCTACGGGGTTTTAAAGGAAATGAAAAAAAAAAGGGGAGGGACAAAGGGATTTTGTGGATTGTTAAAACAAAAATTTAATTTTATAAAAAACCCCGGTTTTTTCAAAGTGGGCCCTGACACCCATCAGCCCTTCCCTGATACCCAGGGGGAAGAGGGGCAAATGTCACAGGAACTGATCCCTTTTATCTTCAGGAGTTTTTAAAAAATTTTTCCTCATTTCCCTTTAAAACCCAAAAGGCCCAAAAAGTTTTTAAATTTATAGTTACAGTTAAACATCTCTCCCCTGTTTGGTGCTCCGACTCCCAAATTGTGTACTCCCCCTCCCCCTTAGTTTGGGTAATCCACCTGAGGGTTTGATCCTCCCCACTCCCACCCTGTTTTACCCCCCTCTCCCCCTTAGTGTTGTATCCCCCGATTTTTTTTTTTGGCTCCTGCACTGCCATCTGTGTACTGGCCCCTTCCCCCTTAGTGTTGTACCCACCTGATGGTGCTCCTCATTGCCATCGTTACTGCCCCCCCCCTTTGTTTTTGTATCCACCTGATGATTTTCCTGCACTGCCATCTGTGTAGCCCCCCCCATTAGTGTTGTTTTCCCCTCATGATGCTCCACACCTCCATCGTTTTTACCCCTCCCTCTTAGTGTTGACCCATCCCATGAGCCCACCCTCCTCTGTGTACAGCCCCCCCCCTTAGTGTTGTGCCCACCTATGATGCCCGCCCTCCATCGTGTGCAGCCCTTTTTAAATTTTCTCCGCCTTTGTGCCCTGCCCGCCATCGTGTACAGCCCCCCCAAAACGGGGGTAATTTTGGGCCGCATTTCGGGGGCCTTTTTGGCTCTAATAAAAAAGAGGTGCCGAAATTATAATCCCAGTTCTCATAGAGAACTATGGAAAAACCCTCCTTCCCCCCTTTTACAATACGATCTTTTACGAAAGGGAAGTATTGACATGTAAAATTACTTGTGGCTTTTTCGGGGGAGTACGCGCGGTTTCAGCGCAACTCCCAAACACCCGGCATAATTGCGGGGGGAACTGTACGCCCGCAATTAGCCTGTGAACATACCCGTGTTGTCTCTTGCCATCTTATACAGCCCTCCCCTGGTTGTGGCCGCCTGGGGGGCTCCTGCGCCCCATCTTTTAAACCCCCTCCCCTTTTTTTTCTTCCCCTTTGGTGCCCCGCTCCACAATTGTGTCAGCCCCCCCCCTTTTGTTTGTCCACCGATGGTGCCCCTGCACCCCATCTGTGTACGGGCCCCCCCCTTAGTGTTTTCTCCGCTGAGGGCTTTCCTGCGCCGGATCTATTAAGCCCCCCCCTTTAGTTTTGTTTTTTGCAAAGGGTCTCCTGCCCCCCTCTGTACAGCCCTCCCCCTTGTTTTGTTTCGCCGGTGATGCGGTTTTTATTAATTTTTTTTTTGTTTTTGTTATTTCTTTTAATAATTTATTCCTTTTATAAGGTCAGAAAAGAATTTTGGGGGGAAACTTTTTCAAAATAACTTTTTTTGTTTTTGCTATTGTTGCTGATTGCTTCTGAAAGGGGACCTATTTTTTTTAGCCCGAGCTAAAGGGGAAATACGCCCTTTCCTGTTGGGCCTAGGAGACCTGTGATGTTCATAATTCCAAAGGGATCATACCTCGTCCTGTCTCCATTTTTTTTACAACACAATTCTTTGGTTTTCCCCCTAAAAAAATGAGACTGTTTCTGCTAAGTGACTCTGAAGACCTTGCCGAAAGAAGCAGCACACGGAGGAGAACAAATCCAGAGTTCACGGACCAAATGAGATCTGTGGGGGTTACAAATGTTAGAGGCTTTATCTGAAAAGGAGGTATGTGCATGGAGAAAAATTTGTTTTTTTTTTTACCTGTATGGGTAATGATATCACTGCATTTTGTTTTTTTGAGTTTTTTTTTGTATAGGCAAAGAAAGTGTCATTTTGGGGTACCCCCCATAAACCAGCTTTGACCAATAGGGGATTTTAATCCCCTTTATAGAAATGAGAAGGTAATTTTTTATCTTTTTTTTTTATCTTTGGTGTGATAGGACCATATTTTTTGTTTTTTCCCTTTGGGTTTTGCTTATCATTAACAAGGTTTTCCACTTTCCCCATAATTTTTGTAATAAAATTTTTTTTCCAGCAATTCCCTTTAAAAAAATGTTTTTTGTTGTTAAAATAAAAATGTAAAAGACATTTTTAAATAAAAAAATTGACATAGGTTAATGTAAAAGGATTGTAAAATGTTTTTTTTTTTAAAAAAAGTTTTTTTTATTTTTTTTCCCAGATTCCCCCAAAAAATGTGGGATTTTCCAAAATGTCATTTCTGACCAATTTTACCTTTTTTGCCTTTAAATGGCATCCCTAATTCCAAACACTCTTCTACTATTTCTTGGCTAACATGGTACAACATTATAACCAATCAGAGGACAGTCTGCAGTCAGCTTAAGTCAAGCCCTGCAGGGCACTATATGTACAGTAATTCGTTTTTATAAACTTTTGAAAACATTTTTTTTTGTACTGTGTTCTCTTTTTACTTTAAAATCAATAAAGAGTGTACCCCAAGGGACTAATTTTTTTTATTCTTTTTCCAGATTTTGGAAATGGTAAAACTTATTCATCTTTGCACCCCCCAATTTGGGGTTGGAAAGTCAACCCTTTTTTGGATTGTGGAATTACATGCAGATGATTGCAGCACCTACAGCCCATGTGATGCCCAACCCAACTTCCCAACATGGAAACAGGGTTTTTCTGCAGGTTTTTTAGTCCATTGCAATTTTCCCAAACTGATTTTGCATTGACAGAAAGCACAAACGTGTTCCCGCAGCCACCAAAATTTTTGGGGAATTAATTTTTAACTTTTAAAAAATTTTTTTGGGGGTCTTGATGGCAGGGTGATGTAGGCTTTTTAATCAAATCAAGTTATTGCAGAACAATCAAAATTTACAAAAATATATTTTTTAAAAGAGTTTGCGAATGGTCACAGATATCATCAAGCAAAAAACAATTGCCATCGACACCGCTTCCCCTTTCCCCCCTTTACCAGGGGCCCAAACACTTCAACCCCCACCCCCCGACTAGAACAGGGGCCGGTGAGGGGTTGCATCTTCTTCCCACATGCCCTTACCAGGTCCCTTCCTCCCCGCACCCCCTACTTTCCCCCCTTGGGTCCCCCACCCCAGCTCTTTTACCATTTTCCTCAAATCCGGTGTGACAGATCCCGGCTTTTCCCCCCCCAGTTTTGATCATTTTGTTGCTGGCTCCCTCACTTCCTCTCACTGAAATCCCCTCTCATCATGGGGGGATTTTAAAATCCTATTGATGACCCCAGTCTCCCCCCTGCCCCTCAATCCTTTTACTAACCTTCTCTTGGCCCCTCGCAGTTTTCTAACTCTCCCACCACAAGGATGGGAACTCTCTGGAACTTGGTTTTCTGTAACGTTTTCAATCTCTAAATTTAATAATTCTCCTTTAAATCTCTTGATCACAAACTTTTTCCTTCTTTTCTAATTCCCCCCATCTCTGGAAAATGCCCGCCTCAGAAATAAAACCACTTTATGAACACTCAGGGAAATTTCCAGCGCCATACTCCTCCATGCCCCCCAACTCCTCCTCTCCTGCCCGACCTGGCGTCCCCAAAAAATATAAATTTAAACTCTTTTCCACCACCCTGGACACATTGCAGCCCTTTACCACCGCACCACCAGAGTTCAGACACCCCAGGCCCCAAGGCAACACCCAGATGCCATTCGCAAAGTTCCAAAGTCGGGGGTCGGGGGAGGAAGTCGAAGCTACCTCAGATTTCTCCACTACAAATTATGCTCAGAAATTATAAAGCCCTTCACAGCCCAAACAAAAAAATTTCACCTCCCCTCGCAACCTTTTAAAAAAAACCCTAAACGCCTGTTTGACACATCCATCCCTTCCAGGCCAAAAACCAGGCCCCCGGTCTCGACCTCCATGCTGAAGACCCCGGCCCACCACTTCAAAGAGAAATTTACAAAAAACCCGGCAAAAAACTTTCCCAAACCCCAAGCAGGGCCCTCGGTCCCTCCCCGCACATCCCCCAGCCCACTCTCACTCTTGACCCCACGAAAAGAAGAAGAAGGTCCAGGTTCTGCTGTCTGCGGCCCCCACCACTGCTCAGTGACCCCTTCCCCCCCACCTTTCCCGTCTATTTTCCACTATCATCTCTCACATAAACCCAAAAAAATTGTAACCTTTTTCTCTCTCCTTGGGGCTCCATCTTCCCCTTTAAACGCTGTCATAACTCCTTTCTGAAAAAAACCCACTTGGACCAACCCGGTGATAACTACCCACCATCTCAAACCTGCCCTTCATTCCCAAAATCCTGGAACGGGTTTGGTTTTCTCTGCCTAAAACCGCTATCTCTTCTACAACTCTCTTCTCGACCTCGCAATCAGGTTTCCGACCCTACCTCCCGGAAACGGCTCTAACAAAGTCTCCAAGATCTCCTAACAGCTAAATCTCAAGGCAACTATCATTGTTGTTTTTTTGGATCTCTCTGCAGCGTTTTTACACGGGGGAAAACCAAAATTTTCCCAGCATGCTCAGCACCAAAGGCCCCCAGGACACCGCTCTCTCTTGGTTTTCCCTCTTACCCTTTCTAAACCGCTCCCTTTAGTGTCTATTTTCAGGTTCTACCCCCTCTCCCCTTCCCCCTTCTTTTGGGGCCTCAGGATCCGTTCTTTTCCCCTCCTCTTCTCTCTAACAGCCCCCCTTTTGGGCAAACCATCAGCAATTTGGGTTTCCAGTACCATCTTACGTGATGACCAAACCCCAAATTTTTCACCCCTCCCGAGACTCAATCCTGCTCTGTACAAAACCCAGGGATGCCTGTCGCTGTCTTGACAAAGTCCTCCCCGTATCTTAAACTAAACCTCACTAAAAACTGAACTTTTTATATCCCACCCTTACTAACAGACCATACCCTGCCCTTTTTTGTCTCAGTGTATGGACCCCCCATAACTCCAGGCAGCAGGCCCCCTGTTGGGGGTTATACTAATTCCGATCTGTCCCATACCATAATTCCAATCCCCTTTCCCCCTCCCGTCACTGCCCCAAGAACTCTCCCGAATCGTCCTTTTCATGTAGAAACAACTCAAACTCCATTGTTGTCTTATTCTTCTCGTCTCGGCTACTGTAACCCCTTGTTATCGGGCCCCTCTGTGCAAACTCTCCCCTTCCAATCGTCCTGAATGCAGCACCCAGGCTTGTCTTTCTTTCCAGCCGCTATACTGATGCCTCTACCCTGTGTCAGTCACTGCACGGGTTTTTCCCATCCAGTACAGGATAACAACATAAACTCATCACTCTCACTCATAAAGCTCTCCACAACGTGGCCCCTCCCTACTTTCCCTCCTCATCTCTTTCTACCCCCCTACCCGCTCTCTCCGCTTTTGCTGATGATTATCAGGTTACACTCATCAATATCCGAACCTCCCATGCCCGTCTCCAGACTTCACCGTGCGGGGACCAGTTCTTGGAACATGCTCCCGGGTGGGCGTTTCAGGTGCACTCAGAACTTTCATAGCTTTAAAAGGGCCCTGAGAATACATCTCTTTCACTCTGGCCTACCAGAATCCCTAATGCTAACCACCCTCCCTCCCCCCACACTCCCTAGCGCACTCATCTCATTTCAGCACTTAACTGTATTTTAAAATGTATATAGAGGGTGGCAGGTTCATACGAATTCTATTTTAAAAAAAAACCAAATTTATGTCACATGGCTGGACCATTGTAAATCTAGCACTTATTGCCCTTCATCTCTCCCGTACACCCTAATAGATTGTAAGCTCTTGCGAGCAGGGCCCCTCACACCTTGTGTCTCATCTGTAAGTACTTTTTAATGTGTAATGTCTGTTCGTTTACCCTCTAAACTGTAAAGTGCTGCGGAATATGTTGGCGCTATATAAATAAAGATTATTATTATTATTATTGCACAAGAAAGGTGAATACTTGACAAATGTATAGCATGTGAAATGATGTCAAAATCGCACATGATAAAGGAAGTTAACAACAGACAGTAAACGCAGAAGAGAAGATAATGCAATAAACAGTCAGAATCGGCTTGATGGGACGATAAAAAAATGTAGCTTTTGAAGTTGCTGTCTATGGAAGCTTGGGTGACTCATGGGTGTTGTTGACATCTGTATTTGGCCATAGGGTGCTGCAAAAACAAGTGACTCTGCCTTCTCCTAGACCTCTCCTGCAATCACTCATCTTTCCCCTTTGGATGGTCACAGATGAGCTTAGGATGGCTCAGGAAAGGTTAACACAAGACTTCAAAGGGCAAGAAAATTCATAAAGTGCATCTTCAGGTAGTGACAAGCAAGTGAAGGCATCAATGAAATTTCTGCTGTCCAAATGAGGAAATCTCACGAGTCCTGAAGGTTTCCGTGCGCTGACAGTTTTCATGCCTACATGGGAGATCGTCTATACAGGAGTATGGACAAGAGACTTATTTAAATGTGCCCCTTGTGAACACAGTTCTTTTGCCACCTATATACAGAGTGAATGGATTCATCTTATAGAGAAGCTGACATGGACTCTTTATATTCATGTCTACTATTACTGTTTTTTTTAAATTTTTTACATTTTTTTTTGTAAAATTTTCCTACCCTTTTTCCACATTAAGGTTAACCCTCCATGTTATTTTTTTAACTTAATAAAAAAAATTGTGTTTCAACTGACTTTTGCCTTTTTAGTATAGCTGGGTTTACAATAACTAATTGCTAATTTTATATGAATGGATCAGAAAGGGGAATATCTCTTTGGCAAGAGCATCATATAGGCATGTGGAAATTTGAAAGCCTTTTTTGCACCTCATGGGCATCTGCATATCACAATGAGTAATTAGCAGTGAGCAGATACTATCTCTTCAATTAGTAGCAAAAATATTAATTAAAAGTCTTAAAACATCATAAAACTCCAAACTGTTCCAAAAGGGTTTTTGTTACTTCGGCGATTAATACAGTTTGAGTTTTAGTGATGTATAGTAGACTTTTAATACATTTTTTGCTACAATTGACATAAGTATCTGCTACTAGCTATTACTCGTTGAACTGAATGGAAGGGAGCCTCCACTAAGCAATTGTGGTATGTGCACTTAATTTCTTAATCACTATCGAATAACAATCTATCTGCATTCACAAGAGCATTAGGGGAAGAGAGGCAGCAAAGCTCATCGCCCTCTATTAGATTAACAAATCTTCAATTTGCATGTAACACACTCAGTCTTGGAGAGCGCAAAGGTAATTCAAGCCCAAGCCAGTATAGGCTCATATATGGAGGATATGATAATTCCAACTTTATAGTGTGTAAATAAGGAATTTTGAAATTGTTATAAACAATGAACCCATATGTCACTATGTTTATTATTTTTGGGACAGCCAATCGAAAAATTGGGTATACAGCAATTAATTTATTAATTAATATAAAAATAAAAATATTAACTACAACAATATGAGTGTTTGGGGTGTCCCTGCGACCCTCGTAGTCGTAGTCGCATGCACCCCGCAACTGCCGAGCAGCACCCCCTGCTTGGCGCCGGTGCCCACGCCCGATGCTCGCCGCGGACACCCCGGCGTGTCACCGGGGACAACTACCCGTCCACGCTCCTGGTCCCGTGACTGCGCGCGCTCCTGCTGCCGGCCCGGTGCACAACGCGCGGGCACCTTCGTTGCCGCCAGCGCGGCACTGCCGGGAAATTAAAGGGACAGTGCGCGGTGATTTGGTTTTTCACCGCGCACGGTCCCCTATTTTAGCCGCTGCCTCTTCCCCAGCACATTGAGCCGAATCGATACGTGCCCTTGTGCCTGTAGAGGAAGCGTTCTTAAGATAACTTGTTCCGATACTGTGACCGTACCTGCTCCTACCGTCCGCTTGCCCCCGAAACTTTGGCCGCCTTCCTGACCTTCTTCCTGTCCCCGCTACGAGCCTGCTTCACGATTTTGTACCACGCAACAACCTCGGCCTGCCACCGCAAAGCTAGTCACCGTCAGGGGTAGCGACCTGGTAGCAATTCGCCGCAGCAAGTCCTCTCCCGCTTTGGCGGCGTCCTCTGGTGAAAACCTGATCCTACTTGACGTCCCGTTCCCTGCGTGGCTTACATCATACGCTTGTATGTGGCGTGCCAGTGATCCACTACCCACATCCCGAACAGTTTCGCGATTCGGCCATTTGGATCCCGCCAAAGGTGCCTCTACCGAGCGTCTCCGACCTCACCTACCATCGTGGCCAGCAATCCAAGCGTATCGCTGCAGCAAGCGCAACGCCTGAACCAACTGCCTGACTATTGATGCAGCAGCTCCTGGCCACTCAGCAGCAGCAAACGTCGGCCGAGGCTCACGCTGCAGCAGTCGTCGGGGACATCCCGCTGGACCTAACTCCGCTTGTCCCAAGCAGACGAAGTTCCGAGGGGACTCTAAGGGCCTGCTGGGGGTTCATCACCCGCGTGTGCCTACACTTGGACCTTATGGCTGGACAGTCCCCGTCCGAAGAAGTCCAAGAGGGGGCCTTCGTGAGTCAGTCTCCTAATCCCGGAAAAGCCCTGGCCCTGGGCGACGCCACTTTGGGACGCAGGCTATCCTATCACAGCGGACCGGCGACATTGCTTCAGGAGTTCCGCGGAGTCTTCGAGGAGCCTGCCCGCGCCTCGTCTGCTGAAACCCGTCTTATTAAATCCTACGCAAGGGGAACGCCTCTTGGCGACAACGGCGTGCAATTTTTCGCACCATACGCCTCCTGAAATTGCGTGTCGAATTATGCTGCGTTGTGCCGCCCACGTTCAGAAGGGCCAACTCCGGCCAGATCAAGGAGCCCTCCGCCACCCGGACTCTCCGACTCATTAAGTGAGGCTCATCCATCTGCGGCTAACCGCATAGACATCCGTTTCTCGGAGAGGACGGGAGGAGCTCCGCAGGAACGCAGCCAGCTCAAACCCTCGGCTAACCCGTCTTGCGCCATGTTATCAGCGTCCTCCGTGGCCTCCCTCCCACCAGCATGGAAGCAGGCCAAGCAAGTGGACAGTACCCCGCCTGTCACCGCAAGAGCTTATCGCCGACGGCGTGAGAAGTTGTGTCTCTACTAGCGGCAGCCCCGAACACTTACCGTAGGGGTTTGCCCAACTTCTTCGACAACGCCCCGGGAAACGCACCTACCTAGGAATCGTGGGAGAGGCGTCCCAAGGTGTGAGTACATCCCTCATCCACGGCTCATGTTGCCCAGCTCCATTGTATACGTCCAATTCCGGAATCTCGTCCGAGTGTCGGCCTTCCTGGATTCTGTGATCGGCGGGAGCTTATGGAATGCTTCGTGGGTACTAGCAAGTATCGTCTCCTCGGTCGGTCCGCCATAGACCAACCCTTGTCATCTCCTCCGTCAGTGGTGAACTATTAAGCCACTCCATCCACTTCCGGACTGAACCAAGATGGACCTACAAATAGGACGCCCTGCACCGGAGAGATCAACTATCTTCGTGTTACCCCTTCTTCCTCGGCCTGTTTCATAACAGTGGCTTCTTGGCTACAGCGCACGCCCCTATGTGAATTGGAGACGGGTGAAGATTCTGCGTTGGGCCCGGACTGCCAGTCTCGCGTTGTCTTTTCTCGGCACCCCGCCAGGGTGCGCCCCATCCTCCACAGTCCTCTCCCAAGCCACTCACCTTGTCTTACCGCGCAACCATATACCGAGGACTTCCCAGATGTCTTTTTTCCGACAGAGCATAGCAGAGACACTTCCTCCGCATCGCCCCATATGATTAGCCCCATGACCCTGCTACCGGACCAGTCCTCCGCCGAGGTAGGGTCTAACCCAGCTCGCCGTACCCGCAAACCCGGGCTATGTCGGCCTATGTAGAAGAAAAATCTACCGAAAGGGTTTCATCCGCAAATCTACATCTCCCGTCGGGTCGCCGATTTTTCTTTGTGGGAAGAAGATGGATCCCTGAGACCGGTGCATTGACTACCGTGGTCTAAATAAGATCACCATCAAGAACCGTCCCCTCTGCCTTAATCCGGAACTCTTTGACCGTCTCCGGGGGGCCAAGTCCTTTTCCAAATTGGCTTGCGGGGAGCATATAATCTCATCCGGATCGGGAAGGCGACGAGATGGAAGACGGCCTTCAAATACTCGTATGGGCACTTTGAGTATCTTGTCAATGCCCTCGGCATTAGCACGCTCCCGGCCGTCTTCCAGAATTTGTCAATAGACATTTTCAGAGACCTGCCTAGATGCCTGTGTAGTGGTCGTACCTCTACGATGACATCCTGGTATCTTCTCACCCGATCAATGGATCCCACCAGTTAACATGTGCGCGCCAGGTCCTGAGACGCTGCGTAGAACCATCTATATGCTAAACTGGAAAAGTGCTAATTCTCAACCATCAGCCCTCCCTTTTCTGGATACATAAACTCCGATCCGGTCACTGCCGGATGGACACCCACCAAACTCTCTGCCCGTCCTACAGTTGCCCCGACCTGTTGGCCTTGCGGGCTATAAACTTCCTTGGGTTTCGCAATATTAAACCGACAATTCATCCCGCACATTTTTCAACGTTGGTAGCACCTATTGGTGGCCCTTACCAAGAAACATGCCAACCCCGAAACAGTGGCCCTCCGGTCGCACGAAGAAGCCTTTTCCAAGCTAAAGGCAGCATTCGCCTCCGCACCTGTGTTATCCCGGCCCAACTACCGCGAGAAACCCTTCTTTCTGCGAAGTGGAACGCCACCTTCCGAAGGAGCCGAGCACTGCTCACCCAAAAGGGGCCCACAGCAAACTCGCACCGTGCGGTTTCTTTTCCAGGACCTTCCTCACCACAGAGAAGAACTCATACCATCGGGGATCGGGAACTTTTAAGCCATTAAGCTCGCCCTAGAACTTGGCGCCACCTCCTGGAGGGTGCCCTCTTCCCCGTGAATAGCTTCACTGACCACAAAAACCTCCTCTATCTCACAGACAGCCACCAACGTCTGAATCCTCGTCACAGCGAGATGGACCCTGTTCTTTGCCCGCTTATCAACCTACACATCCACTCCGACCGAGCAAAAAAAACCTCAGGCACGATGCTCTTTCCCGGCCTCCGATGTTAGAGGGGAGAAGAGGCTGTCCCCACAATATATTGTACCCCCGGAAGCTCTGATGTCTGTGGCCACCTCTAACCTCCAAGGGGTACCCCCAGGAAGACGTATGTGCGCCCTGCGCTCCGGTTGAGGTCCTGAAATGGGAGTCACTGTTCCCCGCCTAGCCGGGCACCCTGGGTTCGAAGGTCTTGTTCGTTGATTCCCGGTTCTACTGGGGCTGGTCTTCGTTAACGATGTACAAAGGAGTTTGTGGGGGCCTGCACCACCTGTGGCCCGCAATAAGTCACCTCGCCAAAAAGACCTGCGGGACTACTCCAACCTTCCGGTGCCTCAGCTGTCCTTGGAGCCTATAGCCATGGACTCCATAACGATGACTTACCGCCCTCTGAAGTAATACGGAGTCATTTGGGAAGTCTCACTGACGCGTTTTTCCAAGATGCTCATTTTGTTCCCATGCCGGTGCCCTTCCCCTTCTGCGCGCCTCGGCTCGCCACCAATATTTGTTTATGAACACATCTTTTCCTGTACTGCAATGGGCTCCCCTTACACATAGTCCGCTGACCGGGAGTCCAGTTCGTCTCGAGATTTTGGCGAGGCCTCTGCTCCTACAGCAAAGTGGAACTGGACTCTCCTCTGCGTACCACCCACCAATCCAATGGGCAAGCGTGGATGAGGGTGAATCGCCAGGGTCCTAGGTTCTGTATCTCCGCCCACCTACTCACTTCTTCAAACAAATGATTGGTCCAGTCCTACTACCTTGGCGGCGACATTTTCATATAATCTCCTCTGGCCTGCGGTTCCGCTGGGCGGCATCCCTCCTTCTCCATTGTCCTTTGGTCGGCATCCCCGCCCACCCCTTCCTCTGCCCCTCTGCCTCCTCCGATGTCGCCGCTGTGGACAGTCTGGTCCTGACCCTATCCACTGTCTGGAGGGAGACACGCCAGTCCCCTGCTGTCAGGCCTCGGCCCGCATGAAGACCCAAGCGGACAAAAAAAGAAGGACCCCCTCCGCCCTTTGTCCCCGGGGGCATAACGTGTGCTCGTCGCCAAGTATATCCTTTTTAAGTCCACCACTACAACTGGGTCCCCTTTTTTATCCCTTTGAAGTCCAGAGGCCGCATTAATCCTCTGGCCTACAAGCTCCGGCTCCTCCCGACCATGCCGCATCACCCAAACTTCCCTATCCAATGTCTCCCCTACTGAAGCCGGTCACCTTAACCGCTACTCATGTGGGCTCCCGGGTTCCCCCTCTCCACGTACTATTACCACCATAATTTTGCCGATCAAACGAATTTTGGCCCACATAAGACGGTTCGGGGAAACGATTTTTTTTGTGTGGACTGGAAGGGGATTGGCCAGAGAAAGGTCTGGGAGCCGATGAAAACATCCTAGGATAGGGCCTCTTGTCTCTCCACGTTAAGCAGGCCAGAAAAGAGGGGAGGCCTAAGGGTGGGGGGGATACACTGTTGCGGGTGTCCATCGCCCCCACGTGTCCGGGATCGCAGGACACCCGCAACGCCGCAGCACCCCCTGCTGCGGCCGGGTGCCGCAGCGCGATGCTCGGCTCCGCGGACACCCGGCGAGTTCCACGGGACACTTACCCGTTCCACGCTCCTGGTCCCGGTCCTGGCGCGGCGCTCCCTGCTGCCGCCGGTACAGTGAACGCGCGCCCTCTAGATGCGCCGCGCGGCACTGCCGCGGAAATTTAAAGGGACAGTGCGCCGTGATTTGGTTTCACCGCGCACGTTCCCCCCTATTTTAGCCCTGCCCTTCACCCAGCGACATGCCGAATCGAGCGATAGTGCTTGTGCCTGAGAGGAAGAGCTCGTTCTTAAGTATCTTATACCGTTACTGTGAACCGACCTTCTGCTCCGCCCTTGACCACAGAACCTTTGCCGCCTGAGTCCTGACCTTCTGCCTGTCCCCGACTACGGGCCTGCTTCACGATTTTGATATACCCACGCACACCTCGAGCTGCCACCGCAAGCCAAGGTCACGTCAGGGGTCTACGACCCTGGAAGCAACCGCCCAGCAAGTCCATCCCCCTTTGCGCGGTGCTCCTGGCTGAAAACCGGACCTACTTAACTCCGTCCCCTGGCGTGGCTTACATCATCGCTTGTGGTGGTCAGTGATCCACTACCACATCCGTAACAATAGGTAGATGCAAAGAATGACACAAAGTTAAAAATAACCTTATAATATTGTTAGTGAAAGATTGCTGAATAAGCGAGTAAAAGTTTTAAAAAATTCCCATATTATTTCACGTGTACTAACCCCCTCTTTTTCCCCCCCAAAAATAATATATCATACACAATGTCTTGCATATGTTTCAAATTAAAGGGGACTGAACCCCACGCTGGCTTACTGCAGCATCACCGCACTCCCAGCCTACCAGCCAGCTAGATCCTGCTGATAACACTTTAGACGACTGCGCGCGGCGTTCTAGCCCTGAACGGACCGTGCGCCCACACCCGCAACGAATTGCAGGTGGGTGATCGGATGATCATGCAGCAGATAGCCTCAAGCAAGTTTCCCAGCTGCCATCTGCGTACGTCCTATTAGCACCCAGCACCATAGGCAGGAGGTGGAAAGGCCCCCGTTCACACTGCGGTTTTTTGCGAGCGGCCGCACCCTCTCGCCGCGGTTCTCGGCCTATTAGCCCCTCGTCGAACGCTCGCCGCAACCTTTGCGTCTCCCGACGTGGTTCGCAGCGTGGGCGGCTGGGCGTGGTCCTCGGCCAGGTGGGGCGTGGATAGGGCACGGATTTGCGCAGAGGGTTTGCCCCCATGCAAACTTGGATACGCAGGGGAAAACCGCGCCGCAGCCGCGGCGCCACCCGCGGCCGCCGCCACTAAGCCCTCCCTGCAAGAATTGACAACAAGGAGAGTTCTTCACAACGCGAGGGTTTGGCCTCGGCCCCGAAGCCGGCGGCAATCCCGCGCGTGTGAATATTAACGCGGTTTCCCATAGGAAACCATGTTAATACAACGAGCACATTTGGGTCGCGGTTATGGGGCCGGGCGGGAAACCGCGTCGGAACCCCGGACATAACCGCGTCTAAATCCGTCGTGTGAATCAGAGCCTTAATAGGTAAATAAGGGAAAAATCCTATATAAAACAGTAAAAAGAAAAACAACAAGCAAAAAAAGTTCAGCTCTTTCACAGATTCTCGATTGATTCAGGTCTGGACTTTAGACTTGGCCATTCTAAACACCTGGATACGTTTATTCTGTGAACCATATCCCATGAGGTCTTTGCATTTATGATCTTGGGATCATCTTGTCTTGTTGGAAGATAAACTCGTCCGTCCCAATCTCAGGTCTTTTGTCGACTCCAACAGGTTTTCTTCCAGAATGGTCCTGTATTTGCTCCATCCCTCTTCCCAACAAATTTAACCATCTTCCCGGCCCCTGCTGAAGAAAAGCAGGCCCAAACCATGATGCAGCCACCACTCATCTGTTACAGTGGGGATGGTGGAGTTCAGGGTGATGAGCTGTGAGCTTTGCTTTACGCCAAACATATCATTTGCATTGTGGGCGAAAAAGTTCGATTTGATTTCATCTTACCAAGCAACCTTCTCTTCCACATGTTAGTGTCTCCCAGGATGGCTTGTAGTAAACTATTAAACAAGACTTTTTTATCGAATATCTTTAGACAATGGCTTTGTTCTTGCGGCCACCTTCAATAAAGCCAGATTTGAGCAGTGTACGACTTGATAGTGTCCTAAGGACAGACTCTACCCCACCTCAGCTGTAGATCTCTGCAGTTCATCCAGAGTGATCATGGGCCCTCTTGGCTGCATCTCTGATCGTCTTCTTCCATGATTTAGATGAAAGTTTAGAGGGACAGCTGGGTCCTTGGTAGAATTGCAGTGCGTCTTAAACTCCTTCCATTTCAATATGATCGCTTTGCACAGTAACTCCCTTCGGATGTTAAAAGTTCGGAAATCTTTTTGTGTCCAAATCCGCTTAAACTTCTCCACAACAATAATCACAGACCGGCCTGATGTGGGTTCCTAGCGTCTTCATGATGCTCTCTGCACCTTTAGAACAGAACACCTGAGACTATCATAGAGCAGGTGCCATTTATAGGAGACTTGATTACACACTGGGGATTCTTTATTTATCATCCATCAGTCCATTTAGGACAACATGGATCATTCAGAGACCTCATTGAACTTCTGGAGTGAGTTTATGCTGCACTTGAAAGTAAAGGGGCTGAATAATTTATGCACTCTCCCCACTTTCATTTTTTTTGCTTCTACAAAGTTTAAACGATCAATAGATTTCATTTCCCACTCAGTATTGTGTCCCACTTGTTGTTGATTCTTCACATAAGAAAGATAAATTTCATATCTTTATGTTTGAAGCTAACAAGGTGCAAAAGTTAGAAAGGTTCAAGGGGCTCGAATACTTTCGCAAGGCACAGTAGGTGAAATCCCAAATTTTTAGTGTCGTCAGGGTGAGGCTGAAAAGTTGTGATTACGGGCTGTTAGCAGTGTTTGTGTAGTAATATTTTAGTTATAGTTTTAGATATATTTATTAGTTATTATTTTTTCTATATCCCCTTGTATTAGCCCCAGTTTATCAAAAACAGCTTACTTGTCCTTACTGTAGAAGTCAGGGGTTTCCAATAGGTCAGCTAACAGACAGTACTCCTGCAGGGGCCCTAACTAAAAAGGGCCACTGATATGTATAAAAAATAGGCACTAGTAATAGGTGGGCCCCATTTGATTTGCTGACATCTCGCGACACCGGAACCACACACCGCTTTAAAGATTAGCGCTGAGAGCAGCGAGTGGCAGCCCTGCTCTAACTTGCATTGTGACCATTCGACGCGCATACACTTATCGGCGGTGCGAAATCCGTGGATCTTAGACACATGACTACAAGCGCGGGAAGCTAGGAAGCCCGTTCACTCTACAGTCCAAAGCGATATCTACCACAATTAGGTTATTTATATATTTTACTGTGCATGCATGGAGACAAGGCCGTATATATAGGTGTCCTCTGCCAGAATACCAAGTTTCACACTTTTAATACTCTTACTGGCTGATAACCTCTCCTTTGACAACCAGTGCGACAATCTTATCTCTTTCTTAAAAGTTTTTGATATGTGTCCAATTAAATATGATTTAGGGTATGTTCACACTGCATCTGTGACCCTGTGCAACAGCCGCAAAGGCGCCATGTGTTTAGAAGAACATGCTGATCTGCCCGCTTTCAATACATGGCAACACGGAAGACAGCAGGTAATCATGCTCCTATTACATGAACAATCCATAATACCTTGTTCAAGATAACCTGGGCATTTTCAGCATACCAATCCAAAAATTACCCAAAAAACATCTGCAACTTTACATCTGCGTAAGACTCCAAAAGTAAATTTTCTGACCTGCTCTGTCGTTTTTTGCAGCATGTTACAAAAAACAACAAGCAGCAAAAACGAGCATAAAAAAAGTTCTGTGGAGACTACAGAACGTTTTTACTATTAAAGTCTATGGGACCTGTTTTTAGTTGTTTTTCAGCAGTTTTAGAAACACGAAAAACACTGAAAAAACGGACTGAAAAGCTGTGCTGTGGAGACAAAAGCTTTAGCTACAGCCACATGACAGCGTGATAAAGATAATGGTCCGAGGTCATACTGATTAAGAATCTGACCACAGATATTTATAGTCACCTTCTTCTAATGGATTTTAGGGGACATTTCTGTCCAGTGGCGTAGCTAAAGACTATTGAGCACGATTATTTATCCGACAATTGAAATCGGCCACACGTTTTATGGTGAGCGGATTTTTTAGATCATGCATAATATAGGTTAAAAATCTGTGCATCAACTATTAAAGATTGCGCCATTTTCGGCGCTTCCTCATAATTTTGGCGCCAGCAAATCAGAATTACAGAATAGAGCAGTGTGCAACATGTGTTGCGACGCTCATGACTGGATGTTACACGGCGTTGCGATAGGCTGGAAAAAATCAACATGACCACGTTTTAACATAGAACAGCGTACCTGTTACAGACCTCATTGTCTCCAGACGTCTCAAGCAGAAGGACGTGCGCTCTGCTTGTGTCCAAAACAGCTCCGCGAAATCATATATTTCTACAACATAAGAAACACTATACAGCGCAGAGTCCTATCTCGCGACTCCTCTAACCAATCCTTTAGTTAAGATTACGATTGGCGAAGCCACTTTTATATAGTTAGAGCTAGAGGTAATACTTAACAAGCGAGACCAATGAGCCTACTCTGGCAGTCATCATTCTACGGGCGAGCGGAGGGGGCCCCCGTGGGCGAACACAGACAAGCTCTATAAAGAATACGCGATAAATTTCACAAGACTGAGTGTAGACATAGCAAAATAGCTTAATTACTTAACAGTTTTTCTATTGAATATTCCTGATATTGGCAGCCTGAACTTATCGATACACATCCTTTTCTAGTAACTGCAGGTCTCTTTGTTCGATGCAAACTCCACTTTTATTATCAGTATAACATTTCAGATAGGTGTTCATTTTCAATTTTGCCATTCCCACCTTTTGTGATATAAACTACCTCCCCGACGTACTTACTTAGTACAATCCAGCAATTTTATAGTCCACCACAGTGACATATGAAAGGTGCAAAAAATTACTTGTTAATTAATACGAATAGAGCCAAGCTCTTATAAAGCGAGCAGCATGGATAAAGTTCACCAAGACTTATGTAAGACTTTGCAATAGTTTTATTATTAACAGTCTTAATCTATTGAAATATTTCCTGGATATTGGGCAGACTGAACTTAATAGGATACAACATCAATCTAGTGAACTGCAGGTCTCGTTGTTAGGTGCAAAACTCCACTTTAATATCAGGATACATTTCAGATAGGTGTTCATTTTCAATTTTGCCCATTCCCCCTTTTTTGCAAGTATATCCACCTGTACTTACAGTTAAATCCAGCAAGTCAGCACAGGATTGATAGGTGCCACAAATACCACTGTAATGATCCGAATAAACTTTCAACAATACGATGTTTATTTAGACTTCTTGCGCACCAAAAGCTTTGTTCAGTTGATAGGCGACCTTAGCCACTTGACACGTCGACACAGCGTAGCACACTATCTTCTCAGCCACCACAGGCTCAAAGTGCTTTGATAGGGTCGCCAACACAAACCTTTTATTATACCGAAATACATTACAGGATACGTGTTCTTTTTGCACTTTGCCCAGTCCAAGTTGTTTATAGAGCCACCTTGCAGTTAAATTTGAAATCCAGACAAATTGTGTAGTTACCACAGTAATTGATAGGTGCTCACCAAGCGCATACCTTTATATTATCAGAATACAGAGAGTCATCATACGTGTTTTTTCACTTGGCACAGGCCCGCCTTGACTTCGACTATATAGATCTACTTTGGCAGTTAATTGGAATCCACGCAATTTTGTGTTGATTTGAGGATTTTGAGAATAGCTGTGATTTGCCGTCTTTTAATAAGAGACTTTCCACACAACTCTTCCATACCTTTTCAAATTTATGATATATTTCTGAACATGGACGTGGAAATTCAGGTGTTAAGCACGACAGCAAGCGTAAAGGCCGGGAGGCTAACGCAGGACATGGAGGGCGCGCGTACGCGAGGTACGAGAGAGGAAAGGTGCTCCTTCCGAGCGCTGCGACAACAAGCATGCCAGCGAATACATCAGTTGCAGACCGTCAGGCCTGTCATCGCTGGGTCAGGGCCCTGGACTCCAGTAACGAACTGCGTCGCCAATCTGAGCCTTCAGTGGTTATGCAACCTGCATCTCAGCAGTCTACCTCCTCGTCCTCCCAGTCACGGCACAAATGTCGTCATCACAGTCTCACCAGCATCCGTCCAACATACAAGCATAGCCCAAATGTCAACTCGTTTACCCACCACTGTGTGAACATAATCCATTTCTGCGAGGCAAACCATTCACCTATATGACATATTGACTATATCAGCGTTGGAGAGTTCAGAGGCATGTTAAAAGATTCATGAGATGAGCCACAGACCGCATACAACTCTCTTCCTCGATACTGACGCCCAGTTACTAACAATATGTGCGCTCGGAACATAGCAGCGCGCGAACGACCTAGCTGGACGTCCGGTCAATCCGCAGGCAACAATACCCTCCGGCTGGTCTTCGGACAACGTGCTGCAGTCCCTCTTGCTCTCTGTCAATGCGCCCGCAGCTCTCCAGGCACAACAGGCACACCTCACATTATTCCGGCGCACGTATTTCCTCTGGTTTTGTCTTGTAGAGTGAAAGCAATGACGCGGACCAGAGTGGTGCGCGGGGAACAACCAAATGTGCACTCTTCTTCTTCAGGCAACCAACGATCTTGACTTCAGAAGCGCGCCTTCATGCACTGCGCGCACGAAAGAGCTAACAGATAGGCCGGTAGTGATTCCATTAATCACGTTGTGCGATATCCCAGCCTCTCGCCGAAAGGTCAGTAGGGTTGTGACAGGCTCGCGCATAGAACTCTCAGTGCCATCACATAGGGATTCGCTAGCTTCGCAGGCGCAAACTGCAGCCCACAGCTCCTCGGACGAGATACATCCCGACCGTGATTCAAACAAGAGTCCAGGACATCTCGAGCACACAGTCGCGTGAGGCGCCCGAGAGCTATTGCGCGCAAACGACCTGCTCAGTAGTCCACCCAGCGATGTCATATGCCGCCTTGCCGAAAAGCATAAGTAGAGGCAAGAACCTTAGGTGGGTAACCACCACCACATGTCTAGTCACAGCAGCGAATGCATGAGTTAAAAAGGAGGCAACCCACTTGGCCAAAAAAGGCCAGATCGACGCCGGCCTCCAACCACTGTCACACCCTCTGTTCTTCCCTCCTCCGCCATCCCCCCACCCAAACCAAAAACCTCCCACACCCCCAAGTACAGAAGACACGGCAAGATAATCCTGGATGAAAAACCTCTTCCTGACGCTCTGGACCTCAACTGGCCCGAAGGTTCTTCTTCTTCCAACAAGACAATGACCCTAAGCACACAGCTAAAATAACAAGGCAGTGCTTTCAGAACAACTTCTGGTGACCATTCCTAACTGCCCCAGACGCCAGAAAGCCCTGACCATAAAACCCAATAGAGCATCTTCTGAAGAACTTGAAAAAAAATGGCTGTGACCCGTATCTTTCAGATTTTTGGGGTCCAAGCAACGTTCACAAACCAACCAACCTGAGGGAAACTGGAAGAGGGAATCCTGCAAGGAAAGAATCGCAGAAAGGATCTCCCCAAATCCAGGGGGGAGGGGGGGGGGGGGGGGGTGGGAGGCGGTGGCGGGGGGGGGGGGGGGGCGGGTGGGGGGGGGGGGGGGGGGCGGGGCTGGGGGGGGTGGGCGGGGGGGGGGGGGGGGGCGGCCATGGGGGGGGGGGCGGGGGGCGGGCAAAGGTGATGAAAAACTTGTTGCATCATTCCCAAGAAAGACTCACGACTGCTACTAAGCTCCAAGGTGCTTCTTTACTCAATACTCAGCAAAGGGTCCGAATACTTTGACTTTATGACCATGTGATATTTCAATGTTTTATTCTATGTTTAATAAATTTGCAAATAATAGCTTACATTTCTGTTTTTTTTTTTTTTATTTTTTCTTTCAGTCCCTGGGGACAAGGGGCAGAGGAGCGTCACATTACTGTGCAAAAAAAAAAGGAAACTTTTTGGATCTTAACCAAATGCTGCAATGAAAGAAAGAGGTGAAAAATTTAAAAGGGGATCTGAAAAAAAAAAAAGAGAAAAAAATTAATAAATCAAACCAAAAAAAAAAAACTGAAATTACTTTCCGTACCCAAAGAACCTGTAACTCTTTGATTATCGCAGTTCCGTGACTGCAGCGTAAATAAAAAAAGGTCTTTCCTCTCTCCCCCCTTCCCCCCCTCCTCCCCCCAGACCTTCGGGGGCGGGACTCCCCGGTGAAAAAAAAAACAAAAGAAAAACAAAAAAAAAACGCACATAGATAAACCCGGGGAGATGAACTGCACAAAGTCGCCCAGGGAACGGACCTAGAATAGCTCCAGGGCTTCCTGTGTAAGAAGCCAGTGATCAGGCTGACTTAGCCGCTGCCCTACCACTGCAGCCCAGTATGGTCAGACTGACACAGATATTTAAATGTATAGCATATACAGTATGAAATATGCTAATAACATAACTAATTGAAGAACAATGTGAAAGTTATTCCTCAATAGGGATTTTAAAAATAAAAAAGTAAAAAAAAGTGTAGAAAAGAATAAAGGAAATAAAATAAAAAAAAAATAAAATATTGAATAAAAAATAATTGTGCATACATTACCCACACTAAAAAAACCTAACAACATATTAGGTATCACCCAATGAACCCGTAATAACCTATAAATTATTATAACAAATTATTAAGT